>VZTV01133297.1:0-16242 GCA_013400875.1 Anhinga rufa
AAAAAAAAAGGAAAAAAAGAAGTAAAAAAGGCATTTTATTATTAAACTTTATACGTTGTTGCAGCAATTTAAAAGCCATTTAAGAAAGCTCACGAACACCACTGGTATAGTCCTTAGGCACGTAATTACGCAGCTTTACGTAGCGTGGTAAGGGCATTCGGTGTGTATGTTGCCAATGCACAGGCCCTCCTGGAGACCCCAGGCACGGGCAGCGTCGTGTTTGCTGTCACGTCCCCGCGCCGCAGAGCAGCTTTCCCCGTTCCTCAGGAGCAGGGCGGCCACCCAGCTCGGTGGGGCCCGCTTGGTGCTTCTGCCTCCTGCAGCCGGGCAGGAGGGTTGTGTTCTGGGGGCAGAGGGAGGATGCCCGGAGAAGGTATCGCTGCTGGGCTCTTCCCAGACACGAGGAAAGCGCCTGCTGTGCGGGTTGGGAGGCTCTCCCGTGCTGAGGGCAAGGACGGATTCACCCGTCCTCGAGCCTGGGGCAGCAGGGGGAGAGGTGCAGCCCTCCAGCTGCTGGTGTAGTTAGTTCAGGTTCCTTCTTCATAATTTCTCGAGACTTCAGTTTGCTACCTCCGTCTGATCGCTTGCACAGAGGTCCTTTCCATTCTTCCCGATTTTCTTGTGTTTGCTCTGCGGTGGCCCAGGTCTCACTGGGTTTAGCCTCCACTCTGGGATGTTCGGGTGCCCCTCTGCTCTGTCTCTGCATAGCTCCCAAATACTACCTGTCCTTAGAAAACCTGATGCAAACATTCCACATCGGTGTTATTTTTCCCCGCTCAGTATTGCCTGCGCCTGTGATTTCCTGAACATCCTCTAGGTGCTTCTCTAATTTTTTATTTTCCTTTCCTTTCTATTTCACTGCAGATGCCTGGGGATATAGTGATGATTCAGCCTCCAATTTACCTGATTCATCATGCTAAATCCACTGACAAAATCTGCTTGTTTTAAATCCTATAATACTGTGGAGACAATTTGTTTTCTAGCCAGAATGTATTATGGCTTTTAGGACTTCTCACCATTTTGAAACTGCATCCTCAATAGCATTAGATTTTTTTTGTTATTTGTTTTTTCCTCTCTGTAGGAACAAAAGTCCCAGGAATTATTTTCAGCTTTTTCTTTCCCCTTTTTTTTTTAGTGAGTAGCGTTCCTATCCCTTCTGAAGATCCATGTTTTTCTCCCCACGGGCTTTAGCGTCAATGAAATTCTTTTAACCATCCATTGTGTTGCTTCCTGTATTGTTATTTTTACCGTTTTAGATGCCACAAACCAAACTTGCATTGCTGATGGAAGTGACAAACTGCATCATGAGCTCCTTGCTTGGCTGATCTTTTCCATAAAAGAGGCTGGTTATGTTTTGGGGAGATTGGTGGGAGAGGGGCAGCGTTTTGGGACTAAAGTGCATTGACTCGAGATAGTCCGGGACGAAAATATCCTTTCAATCTGTGGCACTCAAGACTCGGCTCTAGAGCCGGCTGTAAACTGCTGTGGGTATTTACTGAAGTGGTGGGAAGGGAGCAAGGACCGGCACCACCGCTTCCTACACTCGGAGGAAGGGTGGCTTTTTGTCTGTCCATGAGGACGTCGCCTCGTCCTGGTGAGGACGCAGCCGCTGGGGAGGCTGCAGCTCCCGAGGGACTCGCGGGGCAATAGCGCAAACACCGCAGAGGTGATGTGAGCGCCCAACAGACCGAGCTCTCCTCACGGCCAAAAGTGCTTTTCCTTTTTTCCCTGGCCCAGAACCACCCTTGGATTACAGCAGCTGCAGCTGCAACAATTTGCTTTTAAGCGAAATTATGAATGTGCACTGCAAAACTGCCTACCGTGAACCCTGACTTGCATTTCTCTCTGGGAAATCATTGCTCGAGAGTTAAGGCACGTACACAACTTGCTGAAAGTGGCTGTTGAAGTTGTCCAAGAGCTGGAAGCACAAAGGAAGTTAGAAAGTGAAACTATAAGCCCTTCTTTTTGCTTTTGTTCTCTTTCTGAACACAGCGAGTTCAGGATGCGTTTGCAGGTGATGAGACTAAGTTCAAACGCTGTATGCCTTCAGTCTTTTAAAAACTACTAAACCAAACCCCTTACCCTTAATGAAATGAGAGATACCAACTGGCAGTTGTAAATTTATGGCCAATTTTAATATGATACTCTCCACTGCCTTATGACACTTTTCATTTTGCGGTAACGACGGCTTGCTCATTAGCCATGATTCCTCCTAGTGCTTTGCTGACCTCAACACCTTAGAAAATTACTTCAGTAATAATTGCTAGCTTAAGTAGCACAAAGTTGGGAAGTAACTATGTGTTTTGGTATTGTTAGGGCAAAAGGCAGGATGTGCAGGTCACCGGAAGGTGTGGGTAACGTCTCCTCGCTGTCCATCTTCCTGCTGCCGCAGTTCAGTAGATGGGAATTAATAAGTCTCTTCAGAAGAGATCTTGTCATTACTTACACAGCGGTTCTCACTATGGTACCGGTCCTTTCATCTTTGGGGAAACATCTGGGGGCGAAGCTGTGAGATTCTGTTTTCCTAATGCTTTTGACATGCTGTATCTCAGGGTTTGCGTGGTGCAGTTTGTCATCAGATTTGCCAGCTTTCTTCGGGGTCTGTAATATGTTTTCACCCATGAGCGTGGATGGATGTCTCCCTACACATACGTGCATGCACTCACCCCAATAATTCCTGGTAAAGGTTTCTTTGTACAGTGCCTGCTGTATAGGGTGGGTGTCAGAAAGACACAAGTAAAGCAGAAAACGCAGCAGCTGCAAGACCAGACAGAAGTGAAATGTGGCAACGCGAGGCCTGGGGTGTCTGTATGGTGGGTGCTTTGTTTTGTTTAATCTTTCCCAGAATAGTGATGACAGACGTGGGAGCATGGTACTCCTGAAAGTCAGTCCTATGGCTCTTACCAGATTTTCATATGGTTGAGTAAATACATGTCTGGTGGATTGAAGCTGTGATGTGGTAGTGAGTCTGTAACAGGAGAAAATTCCAGTGTTTACACAGAAAAAAGATCCCATTCAGGAGCTTGCTATTATTGGAAATGTTGTGCCACAGTAGAGCGAGACAGTACACTAATTTCTTGTTTCAGATAAAATTCTGCACAGGTAATCTTTGCCCTATCAAAGAGAGAGGTTTCAAATGTGCTTTCGAGGTCTAAAATTCATTTTGATCCTAAAGGACTATTTTATGTGATGAGTTATGACTCACAGGACAAGCTCTTTTCTCAGGATTGAACATGTCATTGATTCACTAGACAGGACTCGTAATATGGTGCTTCTTCTTTCTTAAGCTTGATAAAACTAACTGACGTCAGATGTCTCCCAGGTTGCTTCTATCAAATGATACCTAAAAACCTTCTAAGGGCTAAATTTTCCCTGCTTACCTACTCAAAGGTTTGAGGAGAAAGGTAGAAGGAGGTACAGATGATGCAGAGAGTGCCATCAATCTGCCTGGGCTGGTGATGTTCAGACATTAATTATTAGACCTGCTCTCTTCGTTAAAGAGCCTTTATTCTCACTAGCATGTTGTGAGGTTTGCCTTGATAATAAAGCGTAATACTTTGAGAGTAACAGAGAAGAGAATGGTTTCTCCAAGTGAAACAACACAGAATCTTTAGTTGGAACTGGCTCAAAAGTCAGTCAAGAACTCTCCTGCTGAAAGCTATTATTAGTATAATAGCTTAATAAATGCTGATGGCCGCAAAGTTCTCTCCAATGAGAATAATCCGTGGGAAAACAAAAGTGTGCGATGGCCCTTTGCCCAGTGCTAATGCCAAGAGCAGACTGCCTCCTGCTCTGTTGCTGGTGTTATTTCCCTCAGCCAACTTCGGTGCTTTTCTGGAGGTTGAATATTCACTTTAAATAGTCCAAAATCTAGTTTATTTATCACAAAATTAGTCTCGTGTGCTGATCCTGGGAAGGCGGCTCTTAGCAGGGCTGACATCTTGGGGACTACTGAGAATCCTCTGTGCAAAGCTTTCTCAAACCACAGGAATACTTGGCTTATTTTGATTATTTTTTTTTAAATGCCCTCCTATTCCACGACATGTGAAGTAGGAAAGGGAGGGAACCGTAGCAAAGAGTGTATCTTATCGCAGTAGGAACACCTCTTACGCAGTCACCCGTTCAGCTCTTGCAATAAGCGGTCCTTTTCCGCTTTTGCCTTCTTGCTTTTTTTGCCTGTAGCTGTGAGAGGAGAATATTTTTGAGAAAACCAGGAGAGAACAGGGAGGGGATGAAAGCACAGTGCAAGAAAGCGAAGATAAGGAAACGTGAAAGCAGAGGTGGAAAAGAGAAAAGATCAACAAAGAGAACAAGGGAACAAGAAATGCAGCCATATGTACCCCTAGGGAAAAGATGGGAATAACATATGTGTGGGTATATATGTACATATGTCTATCTAGAAATAATCTTAAACAAACAGACTACAAATAAAAGAGGCAAAAAGTAACCTAAGCACATCATATTGTGGCTAGGGGGAAAAAAATAATGAAGACGATGAAATGGATGTCAGGTGACATGAGGCAATGGCGTCAGGAGAGTCCTGGAGTGGAAGAGGTTTGATTTGTGCAAATGGTTTTATAATAATACGGCTGTTGCTAGCAGACAAGGTGATGATAACTTCAGTGCGCTTATACGCAAAATACTTTGTTCTCTAAAAACGTTACAAATGTTCTGCAATTCAGAAGAACCTTTAAGGCTGAAAGGCTGGGGTGATTCCTGTGAAGACTCCAGCATGCCCTGCCCAGTTCAAGGCATGTAGGCAAGGAGGCATTTGCAACAGGGCAGGATGAGGACAAAGCAAAAGCTTCTTAAATTGAAAAAGTACTTGAGGCTGATGTGATATTTCTCGATGAAAAGGGCTTTGCTGGTTTTGGCTTGGTATAACCATGCTTTGATCTGGCCACAGAAGGGACATTCTGTAGTAGGCTCCTTTACCCCGAGGCTGAGCATTGCAGACTCTGCAAGAAATGTTGGCCACACAATTGGAATGATCTGTCCCGCTGTTGGTGGCTTTTCTGCTGAAGTATGAGGCTAAAGTTAGTCCAGAACCCGGCCAAAGAGCAGAGGAATGGGCTGAGATAAGTCAGCTAGAAGCAGGATGCGGTCACCTGAAGTCATCTGAGCGCAGCATGATGAGAAGAAGAATCTTTGAGAAGATTACCTCTTCTGACCTAAGCAGTTAGCCGGTAGGCGAGAACGTGTTTTGGTTTAACACCATCCAATGGGCTTCAGTGAACTGCCTCAAACTACGCAGCAGCAGTAAAATGCTTCCTTTTCTGAAGACTTCCATGTCTGGTTTCATCTGTTGCTCTTTGATGTCTACTTTCTAACTGCTGAAGGCAAAGGGTAAGTGTCCCTCTTTGAACCTCTTGCCTTTGTACTTCTTGGTTCTTCCCTTCTTCTTCTGAATACTTCTGGGGCATGCATGTGCCCTCAGTTTGAAGAACACATCTGTCTGCCTTCGGCACTTAGCTCTGCCTGTGTGGGGGCAGTAGATCTTGTAGTTTCAGCTATTTCATGAATCAGTTGATGGTAATTTCTTACAAACTCTTTTTTTTTTCTTTTGGCCCTTATGCGTGAAGATCAAGAGGTGGTGATCGTTTCGGTTTATCTTACCTTTGAAACAAGTAGACGGCCAGCCAGTGCACGTGACTTGTTCTCCTCTCACTAGTTACCTTGGAAATAATTCTGAAGGGAGAGATAAGAATAATCATAACAATAAAGAAAGTAATAATGACATTTATTAGGTGCCTTTTTAATGACTTGGTCATAGGTTGTAGCCTCACGTAGTGCTGCAGGTTTTCCTTCCAAGAAATGCACTAGTCACAGCGAATTTTCCCAACCTGTGCTGTTTTCCTTTGAAGTCTGGCTGTTCCAATGTGGCCCTTCTGCTTGGGCTTGGAGCTAACAAACGGCAACGTGCTGTGGTGCGTTAGCTGCCCGCGGTCACCAAGACCGAGTAGATGCAGTTCTCAGCTAAGAGGCAACTGGTCTGGGATGGGGGTTGCGTCTTACGTACTAACATAAACCAGGAAAACTTTGTAAAAGTATGCTTTCTTCTCTCTTTCAGTGATCAAAAAAGTGAAGGACTTTTCTTTATCAATATGAGCAGAGAAAGTTCATGTATGATCTGTCAATTTGACAAGGAAAATAGATACATTACTTCTGTTCAGACATGCATTTTTCTCTAAAGCATTTTTCTAAACCAATTGTATATTAAATGCAAGTACTTGGTCTGGAAAACATCTCTGCTTGCCTTGTTGAATATCAGCTGTTCACTCCTACACATTTTTTTTTGCCTTAACCGGATTCTAACCACAGTATAGCTTCATTTTGCCCTCTGAAAATTTGTTTTTATGGCGCTTTCTCATAATGCTTTGTAAAAGAGGCTTGGAAGTCTAAATAAATTCTATTGTCTAATTCTCACTTCTTATTTCAAAGACTCCTTGCCAATCTCTTCTTTTCACAACCTGCATCATTTTCACTAGATTTAAATCAAGGTTTCAACTGTTTCCCTAAAGTAAAATTTGTTAGGCTTTAATTCCTAAAATGGAGTGGGTTGTTGTTGGGTTTTTGTTTGGTTGGGTTGTGGGTTGTTGGTGGTGGGTTTTGGTTTTGGTTTTTTTTTTTTGTTTGTTTGGTTTGGGTTTTTTTTGTCTTCAAGAAAGGGCTGTGGTGACTGTGAACTTGCTACTTATTGCCTGGCCCTGTGTAAGAAGGGGAAACTGCAAATCCTCAGATGCTTCTCTTCATTAATCCATTGCTCGCCCAAATTATTTGCACCAAAGCATTGCATGATTTCAAAGGGCAAAGAATACAGAGGGGTGTGACTACCACAGAACCACTTCTTATCCCTACGCTGCAAAACTTTGGAGGCTGAAAATTTTCCTAGGGAAGCCTCTGTCCACACTTGCCCCGTTCCTTCTTGCTTCCCTAAGTGGCTAGTGCTGAAAACAGGGCACAGGGCTAGATCTACCGCTGGGCTATGTGGTATCGATGTCCCATAGATGGTGTATGTACATAGTGTACGTGCACATCTAAATATGCATTAAATGATTTAATCAGTCAAACACACGCTCAAAAGATTTTAAATATTTGACAATTAAGGCAGCTCCTATGGTGTCCTGTTGTGATACATGATATTATGTGACCGAGTTCAAAATGCCTCCTCCCCCTAAACACATTTTTTGTATCCCCAGAGAGTATTATTTGCACATCTTTTTGTACAAAATACCCTTTGTCTAGGTACTTCGCAGTATGATTTAACCTGCCTGGTATTTTGTTTAACCTTGTCTGGTAGTATCATGGCCCCGATGATAGCGTAGGATTTCTCTGGATTATGTTAGAAACAGAAAGTTTAAACAAAGCTTTGCTACTTCGTCGTTCTCTTCCTTTGTACGGTATGAACGGTGTTAGAATATGCTTTATGGCTTGATATTTTCATTTTTAACAATTGCATGACTTACAGCTCTTTGGGTATTTCTCCAAGGAAGCACTCGCTATGAAGGGACGACGCTTTCAAGATCTTTTAGAAACAATGTGCCAGGCGTAGAGTTAATAGAGTTCGGATCTGTTGCTTCCCAGATAACCCTGGAAAACAAGAAATTATCTTAAAAGGCAAAGAAACCTTGCTGTAGATAGGACTAGCTGAGTGACAAGCCAGGCTGCCTTCCACTCTTTGTGACCAGGCTGCCACTCCCAGCCAGCACGAACAGCAGCGCCATAGCGCACTTAGCAGCGTTACTAACGTGATTATCTGTTAGCATTGCCCTGGTTCTTGCTGAAATTAATTTCCCTCAGATGATTAGCTTATTAGAAGTGAGAGGATGATAATACGGCAATAGAAAATAACAATTTGCCAACAGGGCAAAACTGTTGCTCCTGTCCTGGCTCCTGGCCCCGCGCGCGGCTGCTCCCGGCCGCCTCTCCTCTTCCCCCAGCGTCTCGGTGGCGCTCCCGCGAAGATGAATTGGACAATCCGTCTTCAAGGCAGGAGCTCTGATGATTTGTAGAAGAACTATCATCGCTGATAGGACAGCCAATCTATCACATCAGGCCACCTCCTTTATTCTTCATTTCATCCCTCTTTATTGCAATACTTTCATGCTCACCCTCTTGACTCTTCTCTCCCTCACTCAAACTCTGCCGCTCTGTAGATTGCCTCAAAAATTGGGAAAATGGAAACATAACATCACTTAAAGCACAAAAGTGCAACTCTCCCTGGACAGGCAGGCATGCAGACGATGTGCTATGTTTTGCTTGCTTGGTGTCGATGGGCAGCGTGTCCCTCGGCCAGCCCCACCGCTGATCAGAGCACGCAAGCCCGTGGCCGTCCTGCTATCAAGGGCAGACCTTTTTTTCTGGTCTGCAGGTATGTTCCTTGCAGGACAGCCAGACATGTGAATGGCACGAGGCCGCCGGATAGTCACCGTCTTGCTCCTTGACACGTCCAGGAAAGCCTCAGAAACCCAGAAGACCATGTACGCTGGTCTACCCGAGGTGATACAACAGTCTCTGCTTGTTAGCGCAGCTGGTTCTGTCATCCGCGAGGCCAAAGATAATTGGAAATTTGTACCCTGGTGCTTCCTGAGGAACCAAAGAACGCCACCTTTTGCACCGAAGGTAACGCGTTATGACTAATGGAAGAGTGGTGTAAAATGAGCTGTATAAAACAATGAACACCTGCAGCAAATTATGGCATCCTGATGGGCTTTTAGGAGAATCCCCTGCCCTGAATCCCATTTTGAGAAAACACGGATAGTACCATGGCAATAAATAAATAATGCATTGACTTAATTCTGTAAAGAATCAATGTTTCCTCTTTAGAGGGAATAGTCACTCACACGATTCTTTTAATTTGCTAATCTTCAGGATAGAGGGAATCGCTGTCAGTTAAGACATTTCTGTGGGTATCTAGCTGAATCTCTTGGGTGGATTTTAAATGAGAAGGCTGACATGCACTTGGAGACCTGGATGACGGTACATCAGCTGCCAGGAACACATAGCTGACATAATGGGAATTATTCACAGCTGCTCTGATTTAAACTACTATGGCACTGCTTCATTGCTTTGTTACGTAGTCTGCAGACCTTAATTGTCTGCTGTGCCTATTAAAGGATACCGAATGCAGGGTATAGTATAAATAAATGTACATACATCACTTAATTCTGCACCGACCTGGTAAGACGTGGTGTGTGAAGTACTTCTTTGGGCAAAAGGTGCTTTTGAATTTAGACCAAGTTCGTATATAAGCATTTTTCTCTCTTAGATGACTTTATGGCTGGTGTGATGTTTTTGTTGTGTATAATGTGAAAATTTTGGCTTCTCCGTACTGGTTTTGCTTTCTACCATCAATAATAGCCTTTGGCAGAGTTTTTAAAAACTGTCAAATTGTTGGATATAAAACAGATTTGCCAATGGATGAAATATATTTTTGGTCAAAACCTTCCTTGTATAAACCAGGAGCACCACTGCTTGCTTAATTTATAAATTTTAGAAGTCATCATGGAAAAATGAAATAGCTGACTGATGGCAAGCTGCTTGTTCAATTGCTTTTTATTATATAAATGGCACACAGATAATGAGCAACTGAAACAGCCAACCAACTTTTGATTAATATGTTTGATACTGTTGCTCAGAAGGGAAAACATATTTTGAATAATTTGTTGTTGTTTGTAACAAGCACATGATATGACAGTAGCGATTACCTTAATGAATCAATTAAGTGCAATGCAATTTGGGTTGGATGGAGCCGGTCATGGCCAATTGTGCAGCCGCCACTGGGAGAGTTACTTAGAAAACCATACCAGATCTCAGTCAGCCTGTTGTTTGTTTTTGGGAGGTGGAGAAGACAAGAAGGCAGGTGGTGGAAGAGGAGCCTACTTTGGTAACCTGTCTATTTCTGAACAAGGTCATGATTTTTCCTACTTAGGTTGGATCCGATCTGGGCCCTGACCCTCTGGAAAGAGCAGAGATGGGTTTTTGAGGCACAGAAATTTGTCACCAGATGCTTCTCTCCGAATCTGTTCGGGAAGGAGTAATATAGCTCCTGTAGCAGCGGCAAGAATGTTTGGCCACTTGCTGCCGGCCCTTTTCACTGTTGGCTGTAACAGGGATTTTAATGGAAATACTCTATACCTGGAGTGTTTCTGTGTGCTTTCTAATAGTGTATGAAAAAGCCACTAGTGCAAATGCCTTTTTTGTTTTGTGTTGGAGTCCATCTAGTTTTAGCAGTGTACAACGTAGGCTCTGGGATTTCTCTGAGCTAATTCAGATCCAGTAACTCAGGTTGAACTGGAACTTTTTTTGCCGAGAAACACTCAGTCTTGTGTTAAAGACCTCTGGCAATAGAGCGTCCATGAGAACCTTTGGTAATTTTCTTCAGTCATTAATTATCCACACCATTACTTCAAGAGTTTCTTTTTTCCTGTGCAATTCTGGCACTTCTCCACTTGTAACCCCTGGAAATTGATATATGCTCGTCTCTAGATTGAAGTGCTTGCTATAGCAGATTTTCATTATCCTTTTGGGTTCTTAAACTGTGATCAAAGTTCCCCTTTCACCCCTCTTTGATAAACTAAGTAGTTTGACCTCTGCAGATCTTTCTCTGTGGTCCTACTTTCTAATCCCTTAATATGTTTTTGTAGCTTTTCCCTTAACACTCCAGTTTTGAATTATGGAGTACTGCTCAGATAAATCTTTTAAGACTTAGAACGGTCCAGACCCTTCGCTGTTTTCAGCGATGGAAAATGAAGAATCAGTCATTCTGTTTTTCTGTTCTGGACCTGTCATTCATTTGCCGAAGGACTTTCTCTTCACCAAAACTCACGCCTTGTTCGTACTTTTACTGAGAACAACCACTTCCTTGTACCTCGGGTATGTGTCGTTCAACTTGCAGTTAATTTAAGTTTGGATTTTTAAAAAGTATGCGTGTCAAAACTCTATTGTTTAGATTAAATACTTTTGTCTCTTTCTCAGATGAAATTAGTTAGATGTTTTGACCTGAATTTGTGGATGGTCTTCACATATGAACTGCTCTAAATGCAGACTGACTAGCTTCTGAAAAGGCTTATTCCAGCCTGAGCTGAATGCCTCCAGAGCACATCCCAGCTGGTGGGAGATTGGTGTAGGACTTGCATCTCCTCTGAGGTCACTGTGGAGCTTCACCTAATCATTTTTAATAGTTTGAGATGTATTTTAACTAGTCGATACCCAGAGCATCCAAGCAATTGCCTACGCAGACATGTCAGTACTATAAAATAGCTGCGTGCAATCTGTTGATGTTAACGGATATCTATCTGTGACATCTGGGGCTTTCAGAGCCCGAAGTAGATGTCCAGCAGCTCACTTAGGAGTGGACTAATTGTACATTCTCTTCTCCTTAGGCATTTTGCTATCATGATCCCAGTCATTCCTGTGAGGAGCTTTCTACCTTGCACAGAGCAGCAAGGCAACTACTGTATGCCAAGCGCAATGCTTGCAGCAGGTTCTTTTATTCATTTGGGAGGTGAAGGTTGATCCCATTAGAAAAAGGATTTCAGTTTGGATGTCTGTAGCTTGGCTCTACGCTTCTCCTTTATTCCTTGCTGGTGGTTGTGTGACTCCTTTTCGACCTTTTTTTCCTTCAGCAGACCTCCACTCTCTCAGATCTAGTGTCCAGTCCCTCCTTTTTTTTTTTTTTTTCTTTTATTTTTTGTTAAAAGAACCCTGTATGCGCAGAGATCAGATGCTGGAGTGCTTTAATTAAACCCATGTTTTGACAAGTTGTTTGGTCTGCTGTGCAAAAATTGAACATATTTTGTAAAATTTAATTTGAGAGACTTGACAAACTACAGGAAAAAATACCAGTAATGGATTGCTTGCTAGCTCAGTAAAGTATAAACACTTCTCTTGCTCCTGCTGTTGTGTACGGAGGCATAATATGCCATGCTAATGCCTGATTTGACGTGGAATACATCAGATATTTTGTGCATAAAATGGAATAATTTGACAATGTTGTAGGGTAGAAGAGGGTGAGGTTTAACAATAAAAGGCAGTACTTAAACTGGGGGAATTGTAACCACTGCACAGTGCAAAAACCACAAAGGGGTTCAGAAGAAGGGGTAACCATTACAATGCAAAAATAAGAAGGTAGACCCAGGCAAAATACCATTGCACGTGTTGCTTGTTCTTAAGTTATAAGGTATCAGCTAATGGCCGCTTTCAAAGGGAGGATACCACTCTAGAAAAACCTTAGGTTTACCAGAAACTGTTTCTAGACAGCTTTTCTGTGAAATTACGCTTCTATTTACATGTATGCTTTTATTTGTTTGGTCTCAGTCACCAAGTCCCTTCCCTGAAAATGTCAACCGTGTCTGAATAACTGAGGGTAGACTTACGTAGTTATGTATGTGTTTAAGGAGAGAATTTTGCTAGAGCATGAATATTTAAAAATTTATTTATCATAAGAAGCAAAAATACCATGTTTTTAGTGGCTGTAGTGGGATTGATGAAGATCATTCCTGCTTCAATGCAGAAACCGCCTTTTTGTCATGTTTGAATGAAAGTTACTGCAGTGGCTCTCAGGTTTTTAGGTGCTATAGGAACACATGTGATAGCAGTACACATCTCTGCTTGTTTTTCATTAAGCAACTACTAGGAAGCACAGAAGGAGAGTTACAATAGTCAAACTAGATATACTGTAATGCGGCATTAAATTGGCTTTACTGTAATGACATTCACTATGTTATTTACTCTTTGACATTCCTACAAGACTGCTCTTCCTAACAAAAAAGAGAAACTTGAATGCCTTACAGCTAGATCCTTCAAACCCTCTAATTTTCTCATTAATGCTTTTGATTTTTTTTGCCTCTGACATGAATTTATTTTTCAGAGTAATTCTGATTGCTGTTACACTCGCATGGAAAGTTTAGATTTTCATTTTGTGAATCTGATCACCAGCATCCTAGAGTTTCCATTCTCACTGTTGAGAGCTGAAGACAGTATTATCCTTCATTAGTGCCACAGTCTTTCTAATTTAACTCTTCGCCTTTCTATTGATTCTTAAGTTACATCTGGTTTTCCCACTTCCAAAGTCATCTTTCTTGCCTTTCTTTCTTTGTAAGCGCAGTAGTAGGCAGTTATTTTTCAGTGCCTTCTAATGACTATACTTACTGTGTATATCAATACTCCTATACTTCTCCCACGGACAACATGTTTCTAAGCTGGTTATTAGTCATAACCCTTATGATGTAGTATGGTCCGTTTGGTATAATTTGATAGATTTATAGCCTATATTTGTATACAGACCACGTGAGTTCTGCAGAGCTTTAGGAATTGGAATTGGAACTGTAGGAATTCTGTTGGAGTGATGCTCTCTGCATTGTGTGATATCAAAATGTCATGCCATAAGTGCTGGTTTTTACTATGTGATTCTTGATCAATATAGGTGTTAGAAAGCACAAGTGCCGTTATGAGAATATTGCATTTTGGGGAGTGCAATATTGGTTTTGTCTGGCATGGAAAATTGCTCCATGGTTTCTGTTCAGTGATAGTTAAATATCACCATGTTACATACCAAGCTTCTGACTTCCCAAAAGCTTGCTTATCTTCTGAGAGGAGGAAGATGTCGCAATCAAAAGATCTTTGCCTGATAAATCTGTGTGATTTCTAGCAAGTGACAGACATGAGTTGTTGGCTAGCAAATGCTTCACAGGTTTTAAGATGCTCTGACGACAAAGCTGGGCAGGCCGTATACATCTATTGGTCACAAACAGCTGGTGAGTGCTGTACCTTCAGCCTCATCCAGTTCCAAAAGCATCACCTCCTGCAGTTACTCTAGTTTTAACAGGGAATTAGGAGCTACAGGTATGGTAACGAAGCCATATCTGCCACCTGAGAAAACCTGTAGCGCTTCAATGTTTGCTCTTTCTGATAGCTCATTGTGATGTGATTGAACTAAAACCCGGTAATTTCACAGTCCCTTTCCATGAGGTTCTTCTCTGTGTTAAGCTAAAAATCTTAATTTTTGTATATTAAACTACATGCAAGGGAGACTAAAAAAAAAGCAATGTGAATGTTGGCCCATGCCTGGAGAGTTTTCATCAGTGTTTGCAGATTCAAAGCCTGAATGAATTGGGAACTTTCCGGGCTTTTTCTCATATAGAAGTAATTTCTCATGTGTATTGAAATCCGAGTGTGCATATGGTGCTTTTTACTTTTAATGCACTCTGTTTGCTTTAATTAATCACATAGTATTGCATATGAGAGGCATATGGAAAAATGTCAGAACCACCCTTCAGAAACAATGAACATTTCAAGCAGATCTCATTTCCATTTCCATGCTTCTCCCATTTTTTGGGCATATATAGTTCCATTTCAAAATACTGAATGGATGGCTTGGTGTATATGAGAGGCTGAATTTCCAACTGCTGCTGACCTTGAGTTGAAGAATGGTAACATCTGGGTCAATTATATTAACAAGTCTCTTTTTCCCCTCCCTCCCCCCTTCTCATAACTTTTTCGCTCTTGGTCTTCCCAACACGGCTTAGTGAATCACAGAATGCCTGCACCAAATTGTCTGCTCAGCGAATGGTGCTAGAAATGCTACACCTGTTGAAAGAAACCATTTCAAAGAGAACATGAGCAAACCAGCTTGAGCGTGGGTGGTGAAACTGGTGATAAAAAGTGCAAAATTATAGATGAAGTAGTAAAATAGGTCTTCTGAAGTCATTGAAGCTGACTTAAGATGTGGGGAATAATTTTACTATAATGTAAAACAGGAGGGAAAGGAGGGAGGGAGGAAGGAGACTTGGTTAATCTGAAAAACTTGGTACTTCCCTGGATTTTCTATCTTCCTTGAGCATTCAGGGTGGCAGCAAACACCATTAGCAGTGGAAGATATCAGTGTCCAACCTAAATATCTGAATAAAGAAGACTGCAGCACGGTCTGATAGGAGACTTTGGTTATTGCCCAACCCAGGCTTGCCATTGCCATAAAGTACTACTTAAGCTTGTCTAGCAGGAGCAAAGTCAGCCCTATCAAGCGATGGCACACCCCAGCAGTGACGAGCATCTCGGGGCGGTGGGAGCTCCCATCTGCTGCATCACCATCGCTTTAATATCCCGGGAGCCAACAGCACTTGCACTTCAGTTCCTCCTTGCAGACTTACGGCATCTGGTTAGGCAGTATGTGTGCTGCAGTCTCTGCAGTCACTTAGGCACGTGTTTAACTCTGGCAGGTTGGCTCCCGTGGCAGTGTCCTGGGCATCAGCATTGTCTGTACAAGCCACCAGGGAAGATGGGATAATGTTTGGGGCTGTATTGCTGCAATGTTGTCAAGAATGTTCATGTTAGCTGTTTCTGAAATAGCCTTACCCCTTTCAGATGCGCAGGAGAGCTGAACTAGAAGCAAAGTTTTGAGTTACATCTTTAGTTAACGTTGAGGCAAAGACTAGCTATAAATGACTGCTTCACAGAGCTTATCTATTAAGTGTTAGGAAAAAAAGATGAGGCTTCAGAGCCATTAGAAGTCCCTGGAGTAAGCTTGGCAAGAGTGCTCAACTTCTGAATACTAATACCCAAAGCATAAACAAGGCTGCGAGGAGGAAATTGGAAACAAAATATTCTGAACTCAGTGCAATTGCAGCATATTGCAGTTATGTGTAGTATTAAGACTGATCTGGTAAGAATGCTGCCAGGCAGAATAGCAGAGCAAGAGAATTCTCCAAATAGTAAAGGATGAGGACTGGTCAAAGTTACTTATTTTGGATGTGTTTAAAATGAAGAACGTGGTGTATTTTTGTTTTCAGACGCCTCAGTTGCTTAAATTAGTGGAATACTTGTCCCAGTCTTTGCCCGCTGTAGACATTTTCTGTAAAGACAAAGCTTTTGTGTCATCAGAAGTGTCACTCAAGTGCATTTTTAAAGTGCTGTAATTAATCATGGACAGATATAATTATAAGACTGCTGAAGCAAGCCTGAATTATTTCCAAACACAAGAGGTGCTTCAAGGCAGTCAGGGAAGGCCACAGATTCAATGATATTTTTCTGTTACGTTCCACATCCTCTTAACCCAACACTCCCCTGAAGTTAAGAAGTTAATCAATAGAAGTCAAGCAGTTTATTACAAGAATTCTTGCTGCGTGTCGGCCATTTTGCAGTGAAGGAATCGCTCTCTTTCACACGCTGATGCTGAATAGCGCTCACGTTTAAGGAACTTGAGTTGCAGGTAAGCGAGCTACCCCACCGCTGCCCCGGCAGAGC
>VZTV01133305.1:0-15043 GCA_013400875.1 Anhinga rufa
TTGAACTTCTCTTGCTGGAGCAAGCTTAAATCCCTTTTACTTATTGGGTTTAATAAAAAATTTGTTGTCACTGTTTTGAGCAATAAAAAAATCATCACAAGAAGCTACGTGTGTTCCTGATGCAACTGTAAGCTCTTTGGGAACAGTTTTCACATATTTCCCAGCAAAGTTAGACTGCTTTGTCCCAGATTCTGATGCTACCCTGGGAGGGATTAAGCTGTTCAGAGGTTGCATCAAGTTCTGCACGGATCCCAGGGAGAGCATGCTTGCTCTTCCTGGCTGCAAATTTTTAGGTGAGAGGTTGAGCCGCTGCTCTGTGCTGTCCGCAGGCCAGCAGAACCACATAGTTTAGCGAAGAGACAGGACACTCTGCTGTTGCAGGGCTGCAACGAACCGTTTTCCTGAAGTGGTGCAAGAGATGCCGCAATTCAATTCACCGCTCTCCGTGAAGCTAGAGCGAGCATGGTGATGCAAATAAGCATGCAGCCCAAAGTCCTTAAATTGCTGTATTTACTAAATTACTTTGTGATATAGTGACATAGTACTTTCAGAGATCTTAATCTGACTATTTTTACACCAGCTATTAACTGCAAGCTGGTATGAAGCCGGCACCAAAGGAACTAAAGGGCAAGCTTCCCTGCTGTTATAAGCACCTATAAAATAATTTGTAAACTTCTAGGTTCAGATTTGACAGAGCGCTTGAGCATACGCCAATTTAAAGTGTGTAAGAAGTCCCTTCGGCTTACATCTGTGAAGACTAGGGAGGAAAAGAGCACTGTCAACTTATGAAAATATTTGAGAAAAGATCGCTCTCTGGAAGTGCATATTCACTAAATAATGTAAACTCATTACAAATACTTCAGCTGAAGCTTTCTGAATCCTCCAATACAGTGGCCAAAGAAATCTTTCTCAAACGTAAATCTGAATCGACTTAGAGAATAAGATGATCTGAAAACTGATGAAAAAGCTATCAGACACTATAGCGTCAAAGCAGGCGTCAAAGGGCAGCTGATATCTCCTGCCGGCTGGGCTGACCTTACCAGCTTCTCACATCATTTCCACTCATTCCTGATGTACGTGTATATATTTTGGGGTGGGTGGGTTTGTTCCTTTAATCTTGAGAAATCAAGCCTGCAGACACCACACGTGGAGACCCCAGGTTATCCTAGATGCCGAGGGCTCCTGTGCTTCGATGGCTTCGCGTGCTGCCAGAAGCGAGGCTGTTCTGCCCGGTTAGTAAGAACTGATCGAAAGGAGAAGCTGAGACAGGCTCTTCGCACCGCTCCATACAAACAGCAACGGGTAAGGCAGTAGCGAAGGTCCCTTTGGCATTGCCAAATCCTCCCAAGGCAGCCACGGCACGAATCCTCCCTCCCCGTTGGTGGCATTTGCGCCACCGCTCCTGCACCCAGCATGTTTCCACTCGCTACCAACACCTTACTGTGCCTTTACAAGGAGCGGGTGGGTGGGGTAGGGTAACAGGGTCCTCCCCCACAGCACAGGCAAGGAAGTATTCAGCAATTTAGCAGGAATGAATAATTCAATAGTTTATTTTAAATGGAAGGAATTGGATCTGCAATAATTACATTTTCTGCATTTTGAGTACTATAATAGATAAAACAAAACCATGTAAACATTTTAAAATGCAAGAATAATGCAAAACGATTTCTGTTACAATACAAGGCGAATGTTGGCAACCGGCAGCATTTAAAACGCAACAATAGGAAACAGATCAGCTGAAGCACTAACTCATCTAGCGTAGTAGAAATGCAACAGCTCTGCAGGCTTTTTCGTATTGTAAGACAAAAAAAAGATCAATTACACATAGTCAAACCTATGAAAGAACAACTAACCCTCAGCTTTTGAAAAGCAGCTTTGTATACCAATTTCCAGGCAAAATGTAAATATGAATTGATTTCTTGCTGAGCATATTGCTCTAATTTTTGCAATATTTGTGTTGTTTGTATTTTTTGTATTATGTATGAGAAAACCAGAAGTTGTTGAAGTGCCAACCTCCTTTTAAACACTGGTACTGTTAAATTAGAGCTATGTTAACAGCCACCATTTGAGAAAAAAAAAAAACACAAACAAACCAAAAGTTGTCGTTGTAGTAGGGCAAAATGCTGCTTTGAAAAATGAAGTAAATAAAAACACAACTATGGCAATATAAACCTAAAGAGGTTTTCATAAAGCGCATAAAGTTCCATTGCACCAATTCCTTTAGGAAAAATGTTTTGCAAATGTATATCCAAAGCAAGTGCTTAAGCTGCAGTTCTGCACCGTTTGAGTTTAGGAGCTAGTCTTGTGACATTTGATTCTTATTTTCCAGGGAACACAATAATATTCACTTGAAAACAGCGAGTACGAGGCAACAATGACGTATACATATATATTTGGAACTACACCTTCAAGTAGGTCATTGAAGATTCATTTATGCAGATAAAATTACTCAAAGGGCAGCTATAGACGTTCTGCATGAGCTGCTGAAGTACAATGTTATCAATTAGACTTAAAAAAATCTTTTACAGAGCAGTTTCATTTCTGAAAAGGGAAATTCATTAAGAATTATAACAAGAATTAAAGAAGCTGAAATCACATCCAGCCTTCAGATTACTCCCCTAAGAAAAATTGCACTGTTTATTTTCTAACCATTTGCCTTGACAAGGAAAAGTTATTAGGAATGTTTTACTGATGAAACAGAGGCCCCGGCATTGTAGCAAAGAATTAGAGATAATAATATCATAAAAAGAGAGACTTGGAACTTCAGATTAACTTGGAAGAATGATTAAGTGTGTAAGCAAGTACTAGGACAGACATAATGTGATTCAAAAACCAAGCAATTAGCTAAATTCTCAAATTCATTAGAGGCTTATTAGCCTAAACTGTCTGGAGAAGTCCTTGATATATGGATTCACTTGACTATATGTATTCATCCCTCAGTTTTTCATCCAGAAACAGGCACCAATGATGTGAAATAAACAGGGCAAAATTCACAAAGCTGAGAGATCCTCAAGTATGTTAATGACCTCCCGGGAACCCGAATGGAGGAAAGCATAGAAAAAGTTGAGATCACAAAAGAAACTGAAAGACAACGCAGAACTGTAGGGTTAACACACAGACAAAAGTTGCTGCATTTCCACATTTGTATTTTCATTCTGTTTCCAAAGTTTGGATGTAGGGCATTCAAGTTACATGTTCACATTTTTATACAGAACAAGAAAGAATTCTCTCCTTGATAAATCTATGGTCCTGTTCTCAGCTTTATCCTTCCTCTTAGGTCTGGGTTTTTAAATTTAAAGCCCTCAAAATATTAGTCAGTTGTGGTGCTGGAAGAAGGAGCTTTGGCTGCAGAAGTGTACTCACACCTTCCAAACCAGCTGAGCTCAGGCAGCCAAACCACATTCGTAGCTCTACAAGAAAGTAAGAGACAGAATCTTAAGAAACTATTCATTAGCATTTTTAAATAGACAGCCATGGAGTAAATTAGATTAACCCTAACCTGGTACAATCCTGCAGCAATGAAAAACGGACAGGATAATAGCAATAATGTGACAAGAGCATCTATTTTTTTGGAGTATATCTCAAATACTGAGGTACCAACAATCTACTGAAGAACACAGTCCAAAGGTTATTTCTGATACTAGATTTGGTCAGGAAATGAATTTTCCCCCATCATAAAACAAGTTGATTTTTTCATTGAAAGGCTAATCATTTTCAGAATCTTTTTTCAATGAAAACCCAAATATTTTCACCACATACAATTTCCATGAAAATATTTTCAAATTTAAGTTAAATCTGTTTCTTCATAAAACCAGCTCATGTTATTATATTTATATGACATCTTAAAAGGTCTTATTTTAGCCTAATATTTCACATCAAGAAAGCACTTGAAAGATGGCTTTGTTGAAAGTCGTGTACCACAGTTTTCTAATTGGAAGAGAAATTCCTAAATGTTGGCTTGGGGCAATCCACTGTTTAGAAGAAACGGTCCAACAGATCTCTAGCCTTTATATACAAAACTGCTGAGAATTTTTACCTAATTCCAGTTGTGTGCATTCCCTGCCTTCAACTTGTGCTCATACAATACCCTTTCAGCAATGGTAGCAACTACTTTCATGTAAAACAATATTATTATTACTATATGTGATGAATTTGTAGCTTCTCATTTGCTAAATGAAATTTGGCAACTAAACCCAAAGGTCAGTATCATATGACAACACAGGAGCAGAGCAACAGGCGGAGTTCTGCAGAACAGTGGAAAAGGCTCGGGAACTTCATTGCTTCTATTTTGAATACGTCTGTTCTAGCACCAATGTTTGTAATGATGCAAATCCTTCTTTTAAATAATTTTTCTGTACTAGTATACACTCTCCTTTGGAAGCTCTGCTCCTTTGATTGGTCTTGTCTGAGAAGCCAGACTTCCCTTTCACAGTAGTTTTTGACCTTGAAAGATGACAGGATGACTTTCGTTAGTGAAAGACTAAGAATTGAGACTTTTTTTTTTAATTTGACAGGAAATATAAAATAGCTTAATAGTCTTTATTTAAACTGAATAACTATTCGAGTCTAACTCTTAGGAAGGTTTTGAGCTCCAGATCTGTACCACCTACATTTAGCTGTCTGCACACGTTAGATGGCAAAACTGTTAAATTTAATGGAAATCTAGTAGACACATCAACAGGCTCTAGAGCTCACTCAACAGCAGATATCCTGCCCTCACCCCACAGGCTGGGCACCTCAGAAGCCTTGGAGGTTCCACTGGCCCAATCTGCATGGCCTTGAAAAGATACCCAGCATAGTTCAGATCCCTAAATATGGAGACAGGAGGGGGTTATCTCAAACTCATGCTTAATATCTAGCTACTCTTTTTATGCCAAAGAAAAGCCCAAGTCCTTCCCCAGAGAATGGGGGATTGTCTACATATGGGTAAAACCAGAATGAATGAGATTGATTTAGTATTAGAATCAAATGTTCAACTTCTTAAAATGTTAAATACTTCTCTCACGTTGCTTTGTTGACGTACCCACTATTTGCACCAGCAAAACAAAGAAGAAAATTAGGATTATGCTATGATTTCTGAGACAACTTAAGAGGCTGTGCAACTTGGCATGTTAGTCATAAAAACTAACTCTTTTTGCAAGATAATTATAAAAAAATGTTTTTATTGTAATGAATTATAGAGCCAAGTCCTTCCTGTTGACTACATCATTGAATTCCATTGTAAGACCTTGTCACCCATAAAACTTGCTACACAGTAAATTTGAAAACTTACAAGTAATTCTCAAGTGTTCAAATGAAAACATGCACTCTGAATGCATGTGTAGTAATACATAATAAAGAAATTCAGAGCAAAGCTTTTCAGAATCAAAACTGTAGGCACCAAGCCAGTAGCAGAGTTATTTTAACTCAAGTTTTCTTTTTAAATCATCAACACCAATGAAGAACCCATACCAGTTGGATTCTTAGAAATCAGATTTTAAACACTTTATGGAAGACACCATTTCCCCTCCAGGGTTTAAGCATCATCTACCACAATCAACTTGATCCTGTGGCATTTCACTCGTAAGAAAAATTTTAGATTTTTTATTTAAGTAAAAAAACCTAAAGTTGTGACCATTCTCAAGAGACACCATTTCTGTTCATCAGTCCTCAGTGACAATCACAGACTTTGAACCTACAGATACCTGTGCTGAATCACTAAAGCAGATTGCCTCTGAAGAAGGACCATGCCTGAGCTGTCTGGCATGAAGCAGGAGAGGTGAAATGCTAGACCTACAAACAGGGTATGCTGAATACTGATGTATGAAGGCCCTATATGGAAAGTTTCCATCCGTATAACAGAATTTCTTTAGGGAAAGCAGACAACTGCTAGATATATTCACTGGAGGCAATTTATCTACGCAAAGAAAGGAAGGATCTAAAGTGCATCTCTGAGACAAAATGCACATTAGGCTATTTCTTACCACGTGGAAGCCAAAAGCCAGGTTAAAAGATGCACAGTTTATGTTTTGTTTCTTTATTGCTATGTTTTTCTATTTGTTTTGTATAATATACATTTTTTGTGCTGTTGTGTCTGTGTGACCATCTCAGTTACATCAATGTTTTCTTTTGAATGAATATACTTCCATTCATCTCTGAAACAGTTAACTGTATAGCCTACTCCTTCCTGCATGTTTTACTGCTGATAACTTCTGATAGGCATTAGGTCAATAAAACTGGTGGGTTTCATATGCTATATGTATCCTTAATAGTCAAAGGAATATTCACAGGAAAAGCTTGTCTATCCTACAAGACTATTATTGACAACCACCCACAATGTGAGTTAAAATATCTGGTCACAAAACTGGATTTATTAATTTTGTATGACAGATCATTTGTCCTTGGATTAGACCTTAGCACCACAAAAGCATGTAGCCACCCCATTTCCTGTAATGATATTAAATAACATACACAGCTTCACTTTAATAGTTTATGGTTTTAACTTCAGCTCAGATCCAAATGAAACTCAGCAGCACAAAAACCAGGTTTATTTTCTACTTTAGTCTGAAAGAAAATGAGCCAATCAAAACACAAATTTAAGCCAAATTCTAAGTCCTACTAAGTACAAGATACCTTTGTATTTAATGTTGCTTGTTTCACAAAATAAAGCAAAGCTTTATTTGCTACTGTCCAATAAAACCAAGACTCTTAGCTTCTGTTACCTCATTATTCTCCTCTAGAAGCCATTTCTTTAGTACAGTGATTCCTTTGGAGACAGCTGATATCAGTATCATGATCCAAAAGAGTAGGAACTATTATAAATATGTGATATTATTTTAATAAAGAAAAATACTTAAAATTTGTAATGAGCATACCCAGAGTTTTCTTTCAGTACTCCAGAACAGCCTAAATAGAAGGCTTACTTCTTTTGGCTTTCTTTAACTTGGAATAACCTTCTTCTTTCTGTTAACAAAAAACAAACAACAAACAAAAAGGCAAAAAAAAACAGTAAAGAAAGCAAAGCAGTAATACTAAGATAACAGCTCAACTAAAAAGTTGTTTCTGAGTGAAATGCTTAGTTGAATGATATGAAAAGTAATTAATAAAAGTTTTTCTTTTCCAATGTAAATATAATTTAAAGTATGCTTATATGTACAGTGGGTAAATAAAAACCAGACCTATTTTGAAAATACACCTTTACATGCTGGCAGCAAGACTTTCAAAACCAACTGATCATTTTTGGTGTCCAAACTTGAGACAATGATAAAGGCTTACTCTTCAGAGAAGTGTTTAGCAGTGTCCCCAGTCAGCACCATTGTACTTTAATCTGGAGAGAGGAGGAATCAGACTAACAAGCACTGGAGGCTCCATCCCTACCCCAGTTAATAGACAAGTCCCTCTCCTATTCCTGAGACTCCAGCCGAACCTTCCTTAGACCTGTGCACCCACCTCAGCCGGCTCCAGCAATGGCAGTGCTGCACTGGCAGTGTGCCAGGCAGACAGGGAGAACTTGCTGCCTCCTGCCACTTCCCAAAAGTAGCTTGCAGGGCTCAGGCTGGTACCTGCACTACTGACAGCCTGCCTGGAGAGACAGGAATGGCACGGGGCACTTGCGATTCATGACTAGGACAGGGCAGTAGCTCTTCCCCATCCCAGCGGTGCTGCCAGACCAGCTACAAACTCTCTGCTTGTCCAGTCTGCCCAAGCTGTAGAGCCAGCTCCATGCTCACAAGCCCTAGTGTGGCTGAGCCATTCCCAGTGGCAGGCAAAGGACTTCAGCACTTAATTCATATTATGGTGAAAGTCTCCCTTCAGTACTCAGATCACTGGGGTTGTTATTCTTATAACCACAGTTATTTTTAGTTGCTGTTTTTCTTTTCTTCTTTGCAAGACTGACTCCTGACACTACTGCTGTAGCATCAAGATGCTGGGCCTCTAACTGGTGACTCAGTCATGGCCCTGTGGAAGGGCCCTTCCCAGCTGCAGGGGGATGGGGCCAGCTCAGAGCAGCTGGGCTGGTGTTTCCCACACCAACTCCTCTCTTCCCTGCTGCAGCCTGAGCTCTAGTGCATGAGTGCGTTCCTGCAGCAGGCCCCTGAGGCCGCTCTACTGGCCCTTTCTGAACTGCAGGGATAGCGCTGACTGTGCTCCTTTAATTACTGTTAAAAGTTACAGAGTTTTCTTGTATTTGGCTTTAAAAGCATAACAAAACAAAACAATGACAGACAAAATGTAATGTTAACAAATGCAAATTAAGCGGAAGAATCTGAATTATGGATACATACTCTTAAGTTCTGTATCAACAGTTAATGAGTATGTTGACAAGGTAAGTTTATATACTCCAACACGTGACTAGGCAAAGGTGCTTCAGATCAAGCATGGGTAATGAGACATCAAATGGTCATGCTTGAAATGAAGTACAAAATGCAAGGGAACCTGGGTGAAAAGGGAGTTAAGTATGTGTAACTTTTCCTCCCAGCTTATTTTGTAGAGTTATTGCACGGGATTTTCAGTTGGCTATTATCATTAATAATCCATACATATCTATGTAAGAAAATACAATCGTATTGAGCATTGGAGACTTGGGACCTGTTCCTCCTAATGGGCCTAATTTGTAGGCAGTAAAAACAGAGAACATGGTTGTAGAGAAGACGTGGAAGATACAACTGAGTTTTAAAGCACTGCTGTTTAGAAACAGAAGTGTAGCCCAGTGGCAGGTAAAAGCAATATTTAAGAATAATGAAAAAAATATTTTGAAGAGGAATTTAAAAGCACACACTATTGTCATTAGAGCAGCATCCAGAGGAAAGAGTATAAAAAGAAAAAAAATTCATATTAGGAACCTATCTAATTGCTGCTGCTGACCCTATCTAATAATACAGTAACAACTTAAATATTTTAAATAATTAAGAGAATATAACTTTTAAAGACCCAGAATAAATTACAAAGAGCCTTCTAGAACTCATTTCTACAGAAGGTGCTGAATTTAAGCACTTACAGAGCCGATAAGAATGCCCATAGTTATATTGGGCAGGATAAAACTGTTTTCTGTAGAATCAGAATATCTGCTTCAGAAACATATTTACATTAAGTAACATCATTAAGCATTTTCCTTTTAGTAGTATCTTTTGCAGGAGACAAAATGCATGCTTGAAGTAACAGTAACATAACCAATGGTTACGGTTAATTTTATCCTGGTTAAGGTTAATTTTATCCAGAGCAGGCTCAATAAGATTTCTTGGCTTCCCTGTTTTAACTGGAACATGATAAAATGAAAAAAATTAAATTTTCCTTTTTATCTCTTAATTCAGGTCCTTCTAGACTGGACTAAGGGGTGTACGTGTGTTGGTTTTTTACCTGTCTTCTTCTGGCACAACCTTTTTTTACAGATGTTTCTGTGTTGCTCTCCTTGATTGAGGAAGTCAGTTTTGAGGTCATTGTTTCACATGTCAGATACTTGTTCCCTGTAATCATCTTAAAGTATAGAAGTTTATACCTTCATTAGCCAAAAAACCCCAGTATTTTCCTACTTGTTAAAATGACCTACTTTTTCTAAAGGTGCCCTCATAACACAGAGCTGAAATAACCTACCAAATTACATTTTATAGGTGGGAAAAGTGATAAGCACAACACATTTCATCCATGTGCCCAAATTTATGAGGATATCATCCTCGTAAAAACTGCACTGAAATCAGCTCAGCTATTTATTTTGTTGAAGTGCAGAGAGAATCATAGAAAATGTAGGTTGTAGAGTACCTCTAGCGGTCAGCTATACATAACTTTTACTCAAAACAGATCTAACTTCAAAGTTAGATCACATTGCTTTGGGCCCCATCCAATCAAGTTTTGAGAATCTGAAAGGATAACAGCTCTACAACCTCTCTGTGCAATCTGTTTCACTACTTAACCACTCTCACTCTGAAGATTTTTTTTTCCTTATACTCAGTAGGAATTTTTCCTGTCGCAACTTGTGCTTTTAGTGAAACTGCAATTAAACTTGTATTTGCAAAACTTCCGTGTTTGTCTAACAGCACAATGACTTACATACACTGCGGTCAGCACTACATAACTGATGAGGCTTCGGATTCTTTCCAGGAGCTGCTCATTAATATGGTTTCATATGAAGACCGACCAAACACTGATAATTTCACTGTGTTAACCCCACACAAATCTTGATAAAGTGACAAACTGTCTTAGAGAAAGGAATACTAATTATCCCACCTTAAAAGTCTCAAATAAAAAAGTGTGTATCTCAGACAACACAGTAAACCATCTTCCCTTTCAGAAAAAAAGCAGCAGTGGCTGAAAACATTAACTTATATGGTAGAAATTTAAAAAAAATATATTGAGAATGATGGTAGAACATGATGAAAGCTATGCTCTTTATTGCTTAATGCTGTTTTAGAATATACTGAATTTGTGAGAATCAGCAAGTATGAGTATGTTATTTACCGTACCTGTTCAAAGTTAGATTTGTAATGACAACTGGTTGTCTTAGCGATATAGTCCTTAGAATGGCATGCTGCTTTATCTTCTTCATTTTGGGGGATGCACACTGTATCATTTAAGACAGATTCATGAATATTTAACCCTGCTTCTTCATTTGATCTCTTTGTTTGTTGCGGTGATAAACCAGAATTTGTCATTTCATTGTCTAATTTACAAATCTGCAAATGTACTTGCTTTGACTGGTGTCGTTTCTCAAGAACTTGCGTGGCATTTTGACTTGCCAACTTTTTTCCCCTTCTTGCACTGGAAGCAGGAGATGCATATGTATTCAGACTCAGATTGACATTTGATTTCTGAAGCACTGACCCAACAGTCTTAAGAAAGGAAGGAGAATTTGCCTTTTTGTGATTGACTTCACTTGAATTCCCACCTGAAGCTGAGTTATCAAAAAAATCAGAATTAGTCATTTGTCCATCAGACTCTGTTTTCCATCGAAATACAGGTATAGCGTGGTTTGCATCTATTTTTGCATTCGTTACCTGAAGTACGCTGCTATGAACAGGATTTTTGACGGACATACTTTGAACAGGTTTGTAGACCTGAGTTATGCTGGACTTGCACATAGTCAGCCTAGAAGATGAAACACCCATAATTTTTACTGGTGAATATCTTTCAGCATTTTCTCTCTTCTTCCCATCCATTTGATTTGTGGCCTTTCTGTTCATTTGCATCAACTTCCCTTTGAAAATTGGTATAATTTTGCCGATTTTGGGAGGGAGGAGTTCAAAGGCTGAATTTAGAGGCATTCCTAAAGAGTTCAGAACTGGCAACTCTGGTACTCCTGGTATTTGCCTGTTATTCATTGATTTCTCTGTTGCATCAATGCTAACCTTTTGGGTACCCTTACTGCGACTCGAAAAAATCTGTGTTTCTCGCTCCATCCAGTGGCTGTTTTCCATACTGCACGGTGAAGAAATTCTAGGCAAAGTCTGTTTTCTTGGAGGAGTCTGTGTTAGAGATACTACACAAACCATCTCACCAGCCAATTTCGTATGCTTAGACTTTATTTCCTGCAATACAACAAGATTTGCTAAATTGAATGAACTGGGTTTAAAAATCTGATAATGCCACCTAATGCATCACTATCTGGTATCCACCTAATAGACATCACAGTATATAACCATACATTCTCCTGTTTGGAATTAGAACAAACTACATTTTTAAACAATATTTTGTTGTCACTGTAAATGAAGATTTGTTTTCTCCTCCCCTCAGTTCTTTGTTTATAAACTATGCTGAAATATTGTATTTCTCAGAAGGAAAGACTTAAATTGCAGTCGTTATCTTGGTTTAGTGTTTTCCAATCGGGTAATGCCTAGCCCTTTCGAGGGGTTCTGCAGAGAGTTTGACTGACAGGGCTCCTTGTCTCTTAAGACTTCTAAGGGCATCTGTATTCTGAGCAAAAGACAGTTTGGATATCTATAAAAACTGCAGATGACAAAGAGGAGCCATTCTAGCTTTGATCACTGAAGAGACATAAACAGGAACTGCTTTCAGAAAGAGGATTATAGTATTTTAGAACCACTGCAATTTCTGTCATAATTCTTTGTTCAGAATTAATTACTTCATTTCTTCTTTCACACACTACTACCAAAGAAATTTGAGTCTCAGCCTTTGTCACAGCCCCAAATTAAAGGAGTTTTGATTGCTTACCTCCTTTCCATCATTTACTCCTCCTTTACTCATTACCATGGAGTAAACCTTACAACTTGGGTGTTTTTAAATGCTAAGTCCACAGAACTTTATATTTTTCTTGATTTTTTTTTAAATAAATTGTAACAACAGTAATAATAATTATTATAATTATTGTTATTATTATGGAAGAAGTGTGAGAAAGTTCTGGATATCTAACTGCAAATATTGATAGCAACTAATTAACACTAAGTCTAATTTTTTAATGTATTTGTGACGTGAACAAGAACATAACAATGGCAAATAGCAACACAATATTTAATTACATGTTTAATTAAAAGTTACATGATTGATAGTTGTTGTGAAAAGCATAGTTTTATGCTTTTCCTGTGTACTGAACATGATAAAGACCACTTCATACCATGAAAAAAGTACACACCATTATACACTTATTAAAAAACCTTATACAGACCGGAGCCCTGGAGAGTTCTTGCGTAGCATAAAGTGCTTTACTTGTCATCCTTACTGGAAATCCACACAGATGTGAAAGATTACACTTCATGTCAGAAAGAAAAGAGTTCAACACACTTTCTGAATCTATTCTGGGGAAATACTGCACTGGCTGACTTCGAATGCAACTTGAAGGGTACCTGAGTAAGTGTTCAGCGATACATAACAAGTTTATTTACATTTCTATAATTATGAATCATCCTTTGTTGATCATGAACATGTCTAAAGCTTTTGAAAAAAAGTGAACAAAAGCACTTACTTTCTTAAGGGACTGAAGCTTATAAAGTTACAGGACTTCAACATGATTATACCATACTAATCTACCATAGGAAAGATTACTCAATTTAAGTAATAATTAGTCTAGTCTTCCTACAGGAAAATTCTCCTTAAAACAAATCTTTGTTGGCCACATTTTTACAGGGATTTAGCTCTTCCTTTTACATCACCATTTAAAGTGGCATTATCATGTTTATAGAAGCTGTGAAGCAAACTGATCTATTTGACTTACTATTATTCAACACTAGGACAAAGAGACTTGACTAAATATTTTGTTCTAATTTCACTAGCAAAACAATTCTCCACTGACTTCTATGAAAATACGGAAGAAGAAAACATGGCACAATCAAAAATGATAATTTAGATGTTTGCTAGAAGTGCAGTAGACTAAATGTAACAAAAATATTCTGAAAGGATACGTAAAACACCTTTCCCCTATTGGCTTGAAGTAGACACTGAAGTACATTTTTGCATCTTCAAGATCCTCTGGAAGAATATAACCATACTTAAAAAAAAAAAAACAAAAACAAAAAACAAACCACAAATGTGTATTACAAATACAAATTCAATAGGTACAAAAACGGGAGGGAGAAACAAAAGCAGTGTATGTTGTTTCTTACCAGATTCTTCCAGTGCATCTGAAATTCTTTATATGAATGGAAAGGAGATTCAGGAGGAATTATGTGGCTGATGTTTATGATCTGACCCATTTTCATGCTGTGCATAGGTAAAGAAGGGATGCTTAGAAAGGGTGTCATAAAACTCAGCTGAAAATATACTGGATTTTTGGGAAAAAAACCCAGTTAATCTGATTTTTGGGATTGAAAGTATTGATGGATTATTTTTACGTTTTGAGGACTAATACCTTCAGCTCATAAGTTTATGACAGAACAATAGCAGTATTTCCTGAAGTATGGAAAAGAACTTGCCACCTACAAGTCTAACTTCTCTTGTCTGTAACACTCACTACCAGTGAATGTAGAACAAAAGCATTACATTATTAAAGATTACAATATCATTACTTCTCATATTTTTATTATGAAAATTATAGGTGAAAATAGAGATACTTTGTGGCAAAGGCGGAGATAAGTTTTTTCTTTAAATTGACACTTTCTGCTAATATTAGAGAAAAAGTAATGCTCTTGCGTATCATAGAAGTAGCAGAGAGATTACTAAAATGGAAATAATATTTAAATGTATAACTTATGATTCACTGATTAATTTTTCTCATTTTCCATAACATTGAGACCATAAAAATAAAGCAAGAATGATTCCTGAATGTAAAACAGCCTGTAAAGCAGAAGTGTTCCTATCACTAGTATCAAATTCACAATTTGTATGGCAAATATTCCAGGAAATATTTTTTCTGCAGAAATGCAAACAGATTCCTACCTTGGCAAAACATAGCACCAGTTACTTAATATGGAATGTTGGTGAATAATTGCACTTTCACTGCTTTCAAACAACTTTAAGGTGTTTGCTGAAATATCAAAATCTGACAGCTTAAACCAGAAAAATAAAAAGGTTATTTACAAATATTTCCACAGCAGCACAAAATTAGAATTTTAAAAAATAAGTGCAACTCACAATACACTGAAGCTTATACATTATTATTCTTCCATCAGCTCTCACAGACTGCTTATTTCAGAAAATATTCCCATTATCAAATTGCACACTATCTAACGTTAGAGCCTACACTTCCAAAAGTTATGCAAGTACAAGCTTTAAAGGTTATTTAAATCAGTGAGATTTAAACTTTATTTGAAGTGTTTTAATAAGTAGGAGTACAGAAGGTATTTCTCACACTAAGAACTGTCTCACTTCCATGCACATTTTTCAAAATTCAAATCAGAAACCTGTGTTTGACAGTCTAGCAACTGCGCATGCCATGTTGCCTAATCAAGTGCAAAGATCCAAGTGACAGAATTAATGGAACATATAGTTTCACCCTCTGAATATTTTCAGTGTGAAAATATTTGTCTGTAGGGGCCAATCAAACAGAGATTTGAGAAACTCCCTCTATGGTCTTGCATTTGTTCACTGACAAGAAAATCTGGCCATTTCTGTTTTGTAAAAGTATTAAAATGATCAAACTGATAATGAAGCCACATCATATAGCTCGCATGACTGGAATGTG
>VZTV01133324.1:0-14123 GCA_013400875.1 Anhinga rufa
TTCTGTGATTCTTCCAACAATTTCCGTAGGCCAGCTTCATCCTGTTAAGCTTTGCTGCCTGTTTCATCAAATGCCTCTTGAATTGGTATTACTGATTATTACTTGTGGATCCTTGTGAAAAATAGTTTTGCCTATGCATATGATCTCTTCTGAAATATTTTCTGCCTTAAACAGGCACAGTGTTTTTGGTTTTCCTCATTTTAGTCTTTCTATGCTTTCATTCATTCTCAATAACATACTCAAAACCACCTTTATTACTACAAGGCTATGCAATACTTTGAGATAGGCTTCTCATAAGAGAGTTTTGCAGGATCTCAGGGATATCAATTATAGAATTTAGTCATTTTTACCAGATTACTCACAGATGTTATATCTTGAGCTCATCTGATCTGCCTGATTCTGTGAAGACAGGCAGATCCCTTAAAGATCCAGTTTTTCCCCCAAAGAGCTTACAATCTAAATAACATTCATTTTTCTTAGCACAGATTTAGAGGAGTACAAGAAGGGAAACAAGCCACCTACAGCCAGCTACTCTATCTGAAAATAAAATGATGCAGAACCAATTTTTAGGAGTTCTGCATCAAATTAAGAGGTAGACCAGTCTCTTGAGGTACCGATGTTTGAAGCCGGACACAGAGAAGGATCCGTCACAGCTGAGACTCTCAAGGGACACAGTTCCCCTGTTTCGGCAAACACTGGCCTCTGCAGGAGGCAAAGCAGGTCAAAGACTGAATCCCTCGCATCTCAAATGTTGAGAGATGGTTGCTTGTTTTAATAAAAAATTGTATGCTAGCCTTGCCTTTTTTTTTTATTGGAGGTAGCTTCCAGCAGAAGATAAAATTTGGGCTCTGGAAAAAGTTACTTTACACTAAAGAAGCAAATCCCACAGCATGTTGTATTTCCGGCATAAATATTAGTTTTCTGTCTCTTATTTTGGGCCTGTATTAGATTAAGTATGACTTGGGCCACAGAGCTTTGAAGCTATAGACCAAAGCTTTTATTTTTGGTCTAGTATTTAATAAGATCTAGTGAAACTGAGAGATGCACTCAGGAAAATGCTTTTGATTAGCCTTTGTTGCTGAGCAGTGAGTCCCACAGCAGATCCACCAAGTCATGGAGCACGCTGTACCCTCATGCCGGTCCTCAGTTTCCCACTTATACCAGGCAAATGACAGTAATTAGCCAAAGAATTCTGAACACCTGTGTTAAGAAGACGAAGAGCACATCTGAGAGGAGATAGCACCATCTTCTTAACCACCAGAGGTGGAACACAAAACAGCTTTTATGGTTTTTGGAGGTATTCAAGAGCAATGAAGAATTCATATGAAATGGATACTGGAGACTGTCTTAATCCCAAGAATAGCTATTGCAGTCCCAAGCCAACAACTCAAGAGGTTATTTGGCTTCAGAGATGTTACACATATGTCTGAGGGCCATAAAAGAGCAGTTGCATTTGCTGCTGAGATGTACATGACACTCCTTTGTTATGTAATAGCAGAAATAAATTTAATTCTTCACAAGAAAGAAATCCCTCTGTCTGGAAAGAAAGCCTGCAAGACCCTGGAGGAGATGTTCAAAGCTCTTGCAATTTGTCATGGAAACGAATGGTGTCTTCCAAGAAGTAAATATGGATTAAATGCTGTCCTCTGTGCAGCTGTCAGGCTCAGAGTCACTGCAGACACTCTCGTCTCATTTGTTAGATGCAGTCCAATTTCCAGAATGAATGAGGAATTTCGTAGCTGTCATCTGCCCTTCACAAAGTTTGTATGCCACATCCGCATGGAGTGTTTTTGTCAGGATCCACATTATCATCATCGTGTTGGGCAACTGCACGAGGGTATAGAAAGACACAATCCTTGCCCTATTCAGCTGGATCAGAGAGAAGCTGCTTAGGATATCTGGTACCCAAAGTCTAGTTCCTTCATAACATGAGCAATTTCATGGTGCCTGAATTTTACCTCATTCATGTACCAGTTGATTTATGTTACGTAGAATTTAATGTCGGGTTTTGGTCTGGTATCGCAAGAAGAGCAGCTAAACTGTAAGAAAGCTGGTGTTAAGTTAAAGGAGGCTATGTGTATGCTAACTTACATAGTCCCGCAGCTTTCTGTGTGTAAGGGACACAGAGATTGTTTTATACATCACTAAAATACTTGTCAGCCCTGTGAGTGTGAGGGCTGCATCCACCCTGGCTCATCAACTCTGCACTTCTCCATCATTCTGATTTTAACCAGTATCGACCAGGAAACACCCAGGGAAAGGTCCTTTTTTTTCTCTGCTTGTCATTGGCTTTACCCTTGGCAACAGCTGCCTCCGAGGACAGAGGAAAAGCTCATGCTATTTTACCACCTCCTCCTTTTCCCCATCCCGACCCATACATGCTGTGCGCGGCTCTGTCCACACACCTTCTACACATTTCCCAGCTGCCACCTCTCCCATCCTCCAGCTGAAAATCTCTTGGGCTGCTTGAACTTGGATGTGAGCTGGCCAGGCATCCTCTGGAGATGCTAATGAGTGCCTCTCTCCGCCTGCCTTTCCACCTTCTCCCGGCTGTCTCCCCGGCTGCAGAGACCTCCTCTCTCCCAGTAGTTTTGATATAGTTGTGACAAGAAGCAATTCCTGTGCTGCCAGGGCACAAGCAAAGCAAAAACCTTGGACAGGGCAAAGCCTCCTTCTGTTTAGAAATTTATTCTCACAGGTAGAGATTCTCCCTATTACAGGGTTTGACAGAGAGTTTGGGGTTTCATTACCATCCTGCTTGGGAGGAAGCCAGTGGCAAAATCCATGCTGACTTCTGTGTTGCAGGAGCAGCATCACGTACAGGGCTTGCCTGCTTAAACCCCCAGCATCTGACAGGCACAACAGGATCTCTTTTGTCTGCAGTTCGTGGCATCCTGCTGCTGCAGAAGTGCATACAGTTTGTTCATACCTGCATGGGTGTTTGCACCTGCTTACATCTATAATACTGTGGCATATCAGAGACACCTGTAAAAATCATAGGGAGTTATTCTGTTATTGTACAATGTACACTGAATCGGGACTCAGATTGGCACATGGGGAGTGACGTTCTCATTTTTGTGAGAGCTGGGGTAAGTATGGATTGCAATGACTAAGGAGGTGAGTGTGGCCAAAATAGAAAATGGATGCCTAGATGAGAAGGTGGGATACAGTCCCCTTCACTCTCCATCAGACACCGTGTATAACATTTTTCTTCTTCCTGTACACTCAGGTAATGCAAACTTGGGTAAAATTAAACGTTTAAAAAGTCCCTGATTTTTTCCTCTTTTTGGGTGTCAGTTGACAATCATATAGTTTTAACACTGTGGCAGGGAAAAAAATTCAGTTACTGCAGTTTAATGTCTGTAGGAAAGGACAGGGATGCTCCAGGCAATACACAAAGCAGGGGAGGACATCTCTCTTCACAGGACAGGCTGCTGTTGACACTGATCATGAGAATAAAGAAGAAAAGATAGATGTGGGGAAGGTGACAGTAAGCAGCGGGTTTACAGAAAGGCATGCCCAGAAATGGATCGTGCTGCATAGAGACAGGATAGCTGAAATAAGTTGAGAGTATTTTTGTTTAAGGTTTTGTGGGAAAGGAGGAAGGATTATTGAGGAGGACTGTGAAGGTGAGAGTGTGTAGTTACTATTCCCCTCTTCTGACCTTTTCAACTATCCAGTGTTAATTTAAGTCCTAGACTCCCAGGTGAAAATGCTCCCACTAGCAGTGCTACATTTGAAAGTTGTGCCATGTAATATGGATTTCCCATACAAATACAATTGGATCTAATCTTCTGTGAAAATCTTGGCTTTTCCTGTGTTTTGATAGCAGCAACAGTTTTTCTGGACTTCAGCAACCTGGACAGCTGAGCATCCAAAAAGTTGCTATTAGGTATGTGCACATAAATCACTCCTGTGCTCTCTACTGAGCTCGCCAGGCTTTTGTGTATACACAGAGTAACTCTGTGTTGCAGGACAGAGAGTTCAAGCAGACTCACTGCCTTTGCATGCAGTGTGTAGTCACTCTCCACATGCACATTAAACCTGACATGCTGGGTTTGCATGATGTTTACAGAGCTGCACATGGGAAACTTACCTTTTCGGGGCTGCAGAAGCCACTGGTTAGCATCTGTGCACAAAATCCTCCAAAATCCTGTGTACAGTCCTGGAAATATTATCCTGATTCTGCTGCTTGGGGAATTTAATTCATCTGCTAAGCCTGCAGTCAAGCCTGGCTCCTTCAGCCGTCTTATAAAGATACTATTGGAGTGGTGACAATACTTCCTGAAATTATATCTTCTTCCCAGAAAATAAACATCCCTCCTAAGGAACAGAAATAACAAAAAAGCTCCTCACCACCTGGTCGCTGTCAGCAAGTAAAAAGGCACGCACTTAAATATTTTCGAGGGACTCACAAGTGAAGTAGTCCTGAGTAGATGTGTCAAGGCTGGCCCCTTATGAATGGATGAGCAAAGGGAAGTGCCCACAGGGAATTCCGCGTTACTCAGCACTGCTCCCATTTATCAGCATTGGTGGACCTTGTCAATGCCGAGAAATTTGCTGGAGGGAAAAGACGGGGGCTAAAAGAGCAAAGAACAAGAAAAACCGATATAGTGACTCAGAGTATCTCCTATTTTGGGTTACTGCTGGTGATTGGAAGTGAAGAATTGTCCTGCGATCCTGACCATGCTCCTTACGGTGAAATAGGGATTAAACCTCTCCAGCTCTGTCAACAGACTGACATCTAGTGGAGGTAGAGTAATGGGCTACAGAACTCAGCCTAAAAGCGTCTCTCTGAATGACTACACTGAGTTCGTATTACTCACCACAGATGTTCAGTTCATTTAATTTGTTAATTCCATTTGTGAAATATAAAATAATTTCATGAGTGAATCTATGACTATTTACTGTAAACTTAAATCACAGGAGATGATAAGTAAATTTGCAACATTTCATTTAGCCTACACGGAAATAAGATTAGGAGCTAACTAAATCACATAAAAAACGAGACTTAAAAGGTTTTCTGTACTTGCGATACTGTGTCAGCAGATAAGCTTTATGAGGCAAGGGCAACAGGACTGGGATTTGTATCTTAGCTGTTAGGAAACAAATACCTACGAAGTTTGAAGGCCAGTCTATGTCACCTTAAGAAATACTATTTTAGAAGATACTGTTGGTAGCTCAGAGGTTGCCACGTACATTTTCTGTCTCTCTCTAAAGACAAAATATATCCGATTTTATAGACGGGGCTGTTTGACTGACAGATACAGAACTGAGAAATAGTGGGTTCAAACTTCAGTTTTCTAGAATATTTTTCTTTAGGTTCTTGTCAATTTTTGCAACTATAAGTGCAGTTTAATACTCATCAGAAAAGGGTAGTGAAAATTAGTGAGTATTATTTTTGATACAATACTATGAAACACATGAATATCTAGTTAAAAATCTCAGATCTTATTTTCTTAGAATTGTCCTACACCAGCTTTATATTCCTTTGAAAGAAGCATGCAACCTAAGCTTTAAAAAAGAGAACAAATACTGCTATTAAAGTAACATCTTCAGAAGATTGCAGAAGATTTGTGGATATGAGGATATTTTACTGCCTTTTCACTTCAAAACCTTAAGAAACCAAAGAAATATCTGATGAAACTTTGCTGTCATACCTGAAAAAAAGAAAATATTTCTTTTAAACCAGTATAAAGGCTGTCCAAAAAGTTCATCTAATTAAGTATTTGAAGGGAAGCTTCGATCCATTCATATTTTATATGTTTTTTCCCACAAGATCATGTCAGTAGACTAAGGCTAAGAGATACATAGATTATTATTTTTTTAAACTGCCATCTTACCTTCCTTAAGCAGCCACACATACACATGAAATTAGTTTCATTTTGCATGTGCTGATTATAAGATTCAGCCTCTGCAAAAGTCGTTATTTGTATTTACATGAAAAGATTCTGATTTTCTCAATTTAAAAACCCACACTTTTTAATGACCAGGAGCAGTAATGCTATGGAGCTATGAATTTCCCAGCTCACATGGAGAGTAAAGCAAATTTTGAAGGAGGGGGTTTTCAGTCTGTTCACCTGTGCAGTGTCCTCCTTAAGCCCAGAACTCATACAAACAAAACCAGCCCACTGTGTCTGCATCAGTCTGCCACACATTATCCACTTGCTAGATCTAGATGACATGGGTTTTATTAGCTTCTCCCCACGTAATTTACCAGCCTCTGGATGTGCCTGGTACCTCGATAACACTGCATGCAGTTGTTAAGTAATATAAATTAATAATTACAATAAATATTAACTATTAATACCGTGCAAACACAGACATGTTCAAGACACTGTCAGGGATGGGCAAGCCTGCTTTTTGATCTGAGCAAGTGCTGATATTCACTGAATACAGATACCAGTTTCACTGGAGGGGTAAATAAAGAGAAGACGCAGTGGTGAGTCAGAGGTGGAGCCTCGGCTGGCAAGAACTGGGTCTGAGATTATGTTAGTCTAAAGCCCCTCCTGACTCTTCTCTTCCCCTTTCTCCATGCCCATCATTTTTGTTACCTGGGACTCTGCAATTCCACAAGACTCTGGGTCTTCCTGTTAGTTTGGGGAAAGCATCTTGTTTGTTTTCCTTTCTGTGTTGTCTGATTTAGAGGCAGGATGGGAAGGGGAATAAAGCAGAACATGGCATTCATGTCTGCTAGGCTTCAGTTTTGTCTTTTACCCATGCTTGCCCCACACTAATGAAAGAGCCGTCTTCCTCTACAGGGTGAATTGTCCTACACCAGTGTAGCAGGCTCATCACACCCCTGGGGCGATGCTCAGAGATAACAGGCATTGGGTCATCGCTGCGTGCAGGGGAACATGCAGGGTGGCTGCAGGATCGAAAGCAGGATGAGATATTTCTTGTATAATTAATGCAAGGTGAGAGGCCTGAACTCCGTGGGCCACAGTCTCTGCTCTGCTGCTTCTGTTTTATGCCAATGTCATCAAAAGTCAGAGACGTATCTTACACAAAGTCTGTTGAGTTGCTTTCCCAGCTAGAAGCTCCATCCAGCTACATCTGGTATAACATCCCAAACTAACATCCCCTTACCTCCTAGAATGGGATTCACACCTGCACATCCCTGACTTCTGAATACAGGCTGTAGCTCCCTGGCAGCGTCACACTCAGCTGGGCAAAAGAGGAGTCACTTGGTAAGTCAAAAGCAGGTAACAGAGTCAGTTTTTCCTCGCAGAACACAAAGCTTTTTAAGACCATCACTTTAGGCAAAGACTCTGAGCATGGTGTGCACCTTCATTCCTGAAGCAAGGAGTGCCTGTACCGAGGAATCTATTATAAATCACATTTTTAGTGAGACTGGCAAAGCTGCATAACTCTGGCCTCGGGGAATCTGTCTAATTTGTCAGCTAAAATTCAGTCTCCTGATAGAAAACTAGTCCATTCATGCTTCGTGAAGGCTAATTACCCATGGAAGGAATCTGCTCAGGGAACTGTCAGCAGTGATGTGGTGTGGCACCATCACCCGGCTCGGAGCTTCCCAGGGAAGGTTGGTGGAGTTCCCCCTCCATCTTGTGCCATGCCTTAGCCATGCAGCCGCTCTTCCCTGACTCTGCTCTATATGTGCACATCACTTCACAGCACAGCAGGATGTCCCAAGAGAGAAACATCCCGATGTGGTGCTTTTGCAGGGAAACATGGAAACCACTTACTCCCAGTAGCAGGCTGTCCTCTGCATCTGGAAGTAGTGGGAGTTTGCTGTAGTCAGGATGGTCTAAAAGCGGCAAGAACAGAGTTGCAGAAACCAGAGTTCTTCAGACCTGCAACAGAAGCTGCTTACAAAATCGCTGTCACGTTTCAAGACAGAAGGGACACCAATAACATACAGCAAATAGGAGCTTCCAAAAATAATCTGGGAAAGAAACACTACTAAGACCTTATTTTTTGTAATAATTCATGTACATTATAAACTGTAAAAACTCCAACATTGAATAAATTGCCACAGATTGAACACTTCCCATATCAGAGAAGAATTTTGTTTCTCTACTGGACTCATGAATGTAGTTACAAAGATTTTCTAACTGCAGATCATAGTTTAATTTCCTTCCATAATGTTAGGTGTGGAGTGTATTTTTTTTCTTCTGGGAAATTATCCTCTGTTGTTGGTCCTAAACTTTGATGAGCTTAGTACCTGTAGCTTTATTTGTTCCATCTTAGTAGCATTTTTAAATGACCATGTTTTAGCACTGCTAAATACGTAGCCCAAACTTGTCACTAGAATAGTGATGAAAATGGGAAGAGATGTTGGAACAATGGTCAGATATTGGGGAAAAAAAAAATCATTCACAATTACTAGCAACCATTAAGAACAAGAGATTCAGTACCTCTCAAGGCCAAGTCATGATCCTGTAAGAAATCCCTTCAACTGAATGTTTAACTTAATTTAGGAGTTATTCATCATGCAATTACGAACAGGTCCTGAATTAATTGTATTAAAAAAGGAAAATAGTATGAATAAGAAGATAAGAATTGCTTGGGGAAAAGTTATGTGCAGCCCCAAGCTATCGATATCAATTTTTTTCATTTGTTGTTATAGAAAGGCTTGGTTAAAAAATACCGTTACCAAAAATTGTTCGCTGCAAGTAAAAAGTATAATGCAGATTGACCGAGTAAGCCTGAATTCAGCAGGGTGCTGAAGCCAAAGCAAGTTTGCAAGAAACTGAGCAGTCTTGGGATGATTAGTAACCTTAAAATAACGCCTGTGTTCAAGTTACTTGATGTACCAAGGCCCCTCTCTTCTGTTTGACTCCATCAAGTTTGTGTGTTTGTTCTATTAGATGGCATCAATAACCAGTCTCCTCTCAGAGTGCTGTGTAGAAAAGGGAGCATAATTGTCTGAAAAGAGGCCTATTAAGTGTTTGCTTTTAAATCAAAGAACACTTTTGAAATATTAAATAAAGAGGGACTACAATATATAAGTCACTCCAACCCATCTCAAAAATACTGATGCACATTAATGATTTACTTTGGGTTTATACATCTATTTGCTTTCGTATTCAAAACGTTGCATTGTTTCCTTGGTAACCCCAATATCTCACAGAGTTTAGCTTATTCTCCATCTAAAGTACACCCTCTTAAGGAAATTCATACAGGTTCTCATGAGAGCACTTTTCCCTCTTTTCCCCATTGTTTGTAAAGGAAGAAATAATGACTGGTTTTGTCGTGAATGGGCCATTTTTGTAATTTTTTTTGTTTTGTCTTTTCTTCCTCCCCTTTAAACATGATGGCAGCCTCAGCCTCAGCCTTAGCCACCATTTAACAACGTCCCCAGTCTTAAATTAAGGGCTGCTTTACTCCGCATATTGCTGCATATTGATATGCCGCAAAAACCCTTTCTGAGAAATTCCTCTCCTTATTTTAAAGGATACCTTGGTTCTCAACAGTCTGGCTTCTCCTATATTCCCTTAAACAAGGGCAATGGAGCTCTGCTCTGATACGCTGGTATTTTACTACGGTATCATTAACTGGGGCATTTTTCAGCCCTTCTTACCATTCAGGGCCCTTTCAGCCCTTCAGCCCTTAGTGCAATGGCAAACATCAAGAAGAGGTTGCCAATGAGCCTCACAGCCCCGCTTCTGCCCCATGGCATTCCCTGGCAGGTAGATGAGGATGGGAGGAAGAGCAGTAAATAACCTGTGGGAGACTGTACCTCTCAGAAGCCAGAGATTACTTAAATTGTCTGCCTTAAAATTGTCTGGCCTTGCTCCTGCGCTGGTGGTGATTGCCGATGACCCAGCTCAGGGGATTGTCAGGCAAACACAACGGCTGCAGACTGATGTTGGAGCTGGCAGCTCTTGGAAAGGGGCAGTCCTGCTTTGCCCCCAGTGCTGGTTCCCACCCTCGCTCTGTTGTTTGAGGTCTGGCAGTCACCGGGGGGAGGAATGAGCCAAGTCGGGGGGCTGATTCAGCAGGAAGGCTGGAAGATGACTCCAGGACTCCCTGCCCTCCTGCCTGCTGTTGGTTGCTGGTGTCCCACACCTCCCATGCTGTGCTGGTGCGAATGTTTCTGTGGCCACACATCCATCTGGTTTGGTGACCTGGTCTGACTGTTCCGATTTTGCCCTTTATATTAATATTCATTATTATATTCATATTCATATTGTTGTCATTATCTTCATTAGTTCCCAATGCCGCCAGTCTACCATGTGGTGGCTCAACACTCACCTTAACACAAGGGAGGGGATGGGGACCTGTGGGAAGGAGGGACAGGGAGCATGAGAGGGCAGGACGTGCTAACTGGCATTGCCAAACTTCCCTCAAAGTGTGACAGGGCAGGTGGTTTTGGGGAGACAGGTCAGAGCTGGAAAGGAAGATAAAGTTTGTGCTGGGCAGACAGCTACCTGTAGTGCTGTGACAGAGCCCAGAGCTACAGTGGACATAGCCCAGACTAGACCCCAAGCAAGCCACAGGCAGCTCCTGAACCAGAAAACGTCATCCGCATCCTTTCTGTCCCCTCCTGGCACAGGGCAGCGTGGGACTGCCCACACCTGTCTGAAAGGCAGCAAAATGCGAGTCAATGGAAAGCTCTAGTGAATTAGGTCCAGGGAAAAATGTTTCTGAGAAGGGGTGGATGGAGAAAACCCTACTGAGTCTGTCCCCTGAGCAGGTACAGAGCAGGCGCAGCCACATGATCACCCGCAGCATTCTGCTAATGCCAGAAACAGCAAGAAGACTTGTTGAGCACTGTGGTTTACATGACAAGTCAATGTTTGTTCCAGATGTTGATTTTTTTAATTAAGAAGATTTATTCAGACTGATGCAGATGAAATAAAAGAAGTAAATGCAAGCTTAAAGCTTCAGAAGAGTTTCAAAGCTCGTTACTCAATATTATTTACTTGCCGTGTAATCTCTTCTCATCACTCATTGACCTCTGGCAAACAAAGAGTTGGGCTGACAGCAGCTTCCACCTTCCTTCCTCAAGCCAAGATTCTCAAAAACACTTTCTTTTTAAAGTTGTATTTCAACCTCTACAGACACTCTGTCCAATAATCTCTCTTAAAAGCGCCATCCTACTTGTCTTTTGCATCTAAGACTCTTGCTAAGAGTACTTCACCATGAGTTAGGTAGGTAGATTGTTTGTTGTTTTTTTTTTTACCAGGGGTAAAGGGGAAAAATTCCAAAAGAAGTGAAGCCAGCCTGCTTGTATAAAGACAAAAATAATCTTCTCTTGATTTTTTTCTTTGATTTATAAAACCATCTCTTTAATCACTGCAAAGTGTCTGAGGGAAAAAAAGGCTTAGATCCCTATAGAACAATATGTTAGACTCATGTGAAGCAGAAAAGAAAAGATTGACTGATTTAATGATTAAACAAAAAGAGGATGTGTAAATGACTGAGGAATGTATCAAGGAGACATATTAACTACAGTTTCTCAATGTGTCTACCTTTGCTTTCTTAATAATTCACTTAAAGGAGATGCTTAGGTGGAATATCTTGGTTAGCTCTTGCTAACGTTAAATGTAAAGAGGTTTTATCTGTTTCAGTCGCAAAAAACCCCGATCAGACTACGTCTACTTTGACAGTTTATATATCTATCTGTCTTAGAGCTGGCCAAAGACTTCCAAATGTTGGGTGATGTTACCCTTTTGAAATCTTGAATTTGGATTAAATAAAGTGGTTTTCAGATTTTTGCCAAAAACAGTAACTGATTTTTTTCTCAGATAGAGAATTCCCTGAAACTGTTCATGTTGTGAACTGGGCATGAAAAACATTTATGAACATTTTAATGTGAAGTAGGAAGGAAACTTCCATTAAAACCTTTGCAGTGTTTAGATAAAACCAAACACAGAGAAAGTAGAATGCATCCTAATTTGTCCTTGACTGCGTAACTTAGGTAGAGATGACAACACACAGCTACTTTTATTATCACAGTGTAAGTCTGGAACTGCAAATACTAAGTGCCAGCAATACAATAATCTCAAGGAATACTGAGAAAAAAAGTATAGAATTAATTTTCTGGTTTAGCAAACGAAATACTTTCACTGCATGAATTGGTCAAATGACCCTAATGAGCCCAAGTGACATATTTTTTCCAGTCACACTGTGAATGAAGGGATTTTGTAGGAGTTACCTCCAGAAGATGAACAACCTCATGGTAAGCACAGATGGAAAGTAAATGGCTTTCAAAATGGAAGTTACTGAGGCATCTAAAAGCTCCCATTGACCTCAAATAAGGATGAGCATCTCTGTGACCACTGTGCACAGGTACCATTCCCTTCTTACTGTCTGATTGCTTCCTGCAGCTCCGACCATCGCTGTTAACGCACGGGGACTGAACCTGGGCTAGTTTGCTCTACAAGAGTCTGGTCCTTGAAAAGCCCTTACACTCCCAATCAGATTTGATTCATGTATACTAACACAACTTTCACCTCCTCCTTAACACCAGTCTGTGAATTTATTGGAAAATATTGTCCAGGTTTGCTGCTAGAACGAGTACAGCATAAATACTACCAGGGCAGTATCACAGGACCTTTTCCCATACTGCAGTAGTGAGGACAGAAATAGTCTGGGTCTCAGCTGGCAGTCAGTTTCTAGCACTTCCATTGACAACCCTCAGGAAAGGTAGAACCTTAAGATGGTGCCTGTTGAAATACGGTCAATTATCAGCCCTGTTGGTGCAGGACCAGCCTATCTCAGGCAAGCTACCAGGTAGGGAGGTGTTATTTATCTTAGATGTTGTGGCAGCAGTGAGAAAGCCACGATTCCCTGTGAAGGACGCCCAAAAACAGGAGAGTCTCTGTCTGAGGGTGCTTGGCTGCTACCAGCTCAAGTGAGATCTGAACTGACGGCCATCATGTCAAAGGTTCTGCAGTGCACTAGTTGCTTCATGTGCCAAACCGCTCTATTGCACCATTTCGGATTAATCTTACTACAGAACTCGTCTTTGTATAACACAGTGGAGTTTTGCTCACTGGAATGTGTGAGTTACTGCTAGCTGGGGCTAGGGGCAGAGCTATCCACACCAGGGATCACACTGGGATATGGAGTTCTAATCTCCTCCTTGTTCCAGTTGGGAACATGCTCAATTACTACCCATATTAGGAGTACATTATCTTTTCCTCCCTGAAGCTTAGCTATGTTGCCTCACAAATTATTGGAAAAAAAGCCAAAGCGCTATCCATTTATGACCACTTCCATGTTCCTGCCCTCCCACCCCTGCAAAAGCCGTCTCACAAAGCTTGCTCATGCAGCCCTGACCATCCCTAGAGCTGCGAAATGGTCTCAATGTGTGCCTGTCCAGAGTGGTGGGATGTAGGAGAGGAAGCCGTGGCTACAAGTTAGAAAGGAGAAGCTTGAAGTGCGTTTTCCTCCTTGCCTTATCGGTTTGGAAATGGAGGGGTGGGGGGAGAAGGTAGTTTCTGGTTGTAGCGCACATTTTCCTAGCTCAGCTTAGCTGGAGTACGCATGCTTGTGGTTCATCCTCACAAATGCCATGTCAGGCCCTGGGCCAATACAAACACCAAGTCTGTCTTCAATATATGTAGTGAAAAAAATAGTTCCAGCTCACTCCAAATTAGAGTGTGTTTGCAGAAAGAGGGAGGAAACGAGGAGGGCTCTGGTAGTTGTAGCTGAGTAACGCTGATCTCTGCCCTTAATAGGTTATGTTGTGGAAAGCACAGCTATCTTCCCTAGCTGGCATGCTTTGGAGTTGATTATAATACAAATAAAAATGTATTCAAACACACCAGGCCAAATATCTTGAAGGAACATATCTTAATTCTGTAGGATAAGAGTTTTCACAGGACTGTGTGGGAATTAAGGTGCAAGCACGCCCCATAATTTGAGGAAGATACAGGCGCTTTATGCCTCATGCCAGCATGAAACCTCCAGCGTTCATTCCTGATAGAGACATGTTAACAAGTGACATAATATTTGTTGATTTTGTCTTTAAAGGATTCCCATGTAGTAAAAGTCTGCAAAACCACCTCCCCCAAACTCAGGTGTTGGTAAAGATGTTCAAACCTGACATTTAAGTAGGCTGAGATCTTGAAATCTTTTCAGTTTTCTTGTGCCTGGAGATCCAGTCATCCATGAAGCAGAAATAGCATGAACAAAACAAAACAAAACAA
>VZTV01133329.1:0-15331 GCA_013400875.1 Anhinga rufa
CCACCGCTCTGTGATTCTGTGTGTTTCTGTGAATAAAGTTTTTTTTAATGTTTTATTTCTAATCTTCTACACTGTGGCAGTGCTGAAGGAACAACCAGTGAGGAGCAGTCACCCAGTCAGAGCTTGGTAAGTCTGTCAGCAACATGCTCTCACTGGTACAGCTGGAGCAAACAGCAAAGAACATGAGCAAGGCCCAGCAGAGCTTGTTGCAGCGCAAGGATCCAAGAGCCTAAACCAAGCCCTGCCATTTCAGTACCCATTTTGGTTTGCCCAGCAGGTAAGCGATTGCAGAAGTGTGTGACATCACAAGGTATCTGGACTGAAATATGTTTGACCTCCAAGAATTCAAGCTCATTCAAATCCATAAGTGGTTCAAGTGCAACAAATGTACTGAATGAGGGCTAAGAGCAAGGGCTGCTGCATGCCTGGCTTCCCAAGAAAGGAAAGAGGTAAAATCCTTGTGGTTTCATAGGTCCCCTGAGGCCAGCCCTCTCCCACAGTAACATTGTGCCAGTAGCCTAAAGCTTCAAGCTCCTCTAGATTGTTGCTGTTAGTGAAGTTCTACGGTGAATAATCAGTGAAACATTAAATCTCAAGAAGCAGATGGACCTGCTATGTGTGGATGAGCTGCATCGTCTTTCTGTCCTGGTCTATTTTAATAGTAATATTTTCACTAAAACAAAATTAAAATAAGCAGTATTAAGTGCAAGTATCTCCTGTATAAATATTTATCTAAGGAAGAAAAAGTGTCCTTGTGTGCAACCACAGGTGCGCAGACAAACACTCAACACCAAATTCCGTAAAATAGCCTTTGGATAAAAAGCTGAGCAGTGTTTGGACAGATGGCTGGTTTTTCTATAAATGTTTCATTTTACTTCTATTGTTTTTTTCAGGGCAGGGTGCTGTACTGGAAAAAAATAATCTATAGTACCCTTTTCATTTAGTACTTCCCATGAATTATACAAATAAGAGTTTAGCACAGTCCATGAATAAATTGCAAGGTCACTAAAACATTCAAGGTACATGCCTTTCCACAGAATATATATAGCACTAAGCACAAGCTGTGGGAGCCCTGCTTGCAAAGAAGCAACTAGGAAAGTTGAAAGCCTTAGGGGTCCAAAATTGAAAGACTAAAGAGCCCCGGAAAAACTGAGAGGCATATTAAAAAAAAAAAAAAAGCCTTCAGTGAAAAGTGTCTGAAATCTGAAATAGAGGAAAAAATTCTTTCAACTACTGTAGCTAGCTGAGGCAAGCTCCCTGGTATTTCTTACCTGGGAAGATTCTTCCCTTCAGCTATATATCAAGTCATGCCTACAAGAGAGGAGAAAGCTGATAACTAGGATTAGGTGAACTGGTTTAGATAAAGAACTGACTTGAACCTCTGCCCAAGGTTTGAACCCAAGGCTTGCTTTTCAAACCAATATTAGGAGGTAGTTTTTCTCCTTTCCTTTTTTTCCTTGCTCACCCTTCTCCAAAACCTGTTCTTTTTCATTCCTGGTGAAATCAGAAGGTGTGCTAGGATCTTGCATCCCAAAGAACATTTTCCTTTGATTTGACAGTCCTGTAAATCCTGTAGCTCCTTCCTAGTCTCCTGATTTTCCAGATTTGAGAGATTTGTCTGAGAACAGAGCCCAGTCACGTTACTTGAAGTTGCTGGTCCCAAATAACAATGCCAACACCATCTCATCTTCTGCTGCTTCTGTAGCCAGGTAATGATACTTCAGACTTTATCACCAAGGAATTATTGGGCAAGATTACTACAGAACATAAAAAGTGGGAAGAAAATAAAGGTTTTCAAACATATTAAGGAGGAGATCCGGGCAATATCAGATAAGAATTCACTTTGACACATACACATACACAGCACCACTGCTCTTACTCTCTATAAGCAGCACATGGTGACAGCCAAGCCAGCTAAGGGATGAATTTCTCCTGTGGCCACACAGTTGCTGTTGCCAGCCAGAAGCTTCCTTCTTTCTTCACTCTCTCCTTCCAGTATTCTGTACAAGTTGCCCATCCTTTAAGAAGCAAAATTCTCATATATGTGAAAAGTCCAACTACCACCAGTTTTGTGATATTAAAGCACATGCTCTTGGCAAAGTGATAATGACAGGTTTTTCAGTACTTAAACCACATAATTGTTCTCAGAATAACAAGAACATTCATCGGGATATTTTTCCCCCAATGACTTAGAAAAGCATCATATTTCTGCTGCAAATTTGTTCTCTCCGTTAATGCAGTGCCATCAATAGACAAAGTGGATCCATCTCTCCTCATACTCCTATTACTTTCTGACTGTACTTTGTCACACCGTAACACCATGTAGCACAAGAGACAGTTTCTGAAAGTAGCCAGAAGGAGGTGTTAAGTTGTTTTGGGAGGGGATGTACTAGGAACAAACTATTAGCTTAAGATCATTATCTAATAGATCGTCATCTCTGGAACTCGCATTTTTGTGATGCCCTGTGTCAAAAGTGTCATTTTTATTGCCCTGTTTAAACTACCCAAAGTGGACACACCATTCAGGAGTCTATCTACGAACTATTTCAACTCTTCTCCCAATCTTCCCAAGACACATCACCTGGCTGTTAGAAAAATACTATTGTATCTTTATCACCTCAGATTTTCTATGTTGGAAGCAAGTCCATTTTACAGGATCCCCAGCCATCTCCTTCTCCTTATTCCCCTGACCCGACAAGGCAGGACACAGGCAGTGCTACCATGGGACTAAAGGAGGGTTGTGGGACAAGAAAAGCAGCAACTGCATGAGTTGATAAAGCTGATGGGAGTGGTGAAGAGTCATCAGTGCGGATTCGTCAGTGGGGATTTGGTCACCATGAATGATAAACATTTTGCCAGGAGAAAAGAAATAATAAGAGCCCGTTAAATGGGAAGATGGTAATAGTGTGTGCTGATTTTCAAAGGATTATATCTCTATTCTCCATCTTGGCCTAGAGTCATTATGGTAAAATGATGTTTTATGGTTTCTTGAAAGGCGTTTGGTGAAATATTTCAAGCTTTGGCAAAGAATCCATTATCAGGCGAACTCATTTCCAATATCATTTTGTCTGAGTAACGTCTACAGGAAAGCAGCAGCCAGCTCACCCTAACATTGCTTTATTTGGGGAAAAAACACCTTCCATGTAAAAAGGAAAACATTGCATTTGATGAACTTTCTCTTCTAATTCACCTAGTTTTCTTTGGCTACTTTATAACGAATGTTATTAGGAAGACAACTGCTTTTTCAAAAGTTTCGCGAGTACAAGAAGTTCAGCACTAATGCAACAAGAGTGATTCCTTAGAAACATTTCTAACACAAAGACTAATTTTGAAATATGAAGATTAAAGGCGGATGAATGTTAAAGAAATTTAGGTAGGAAAAGGATGCAATTGGAAGCCTTCTGCAGGGTAAAGCATGCCTATCTCTTGATCTCAGAAAGATTAAGGAATCAAATGGGAGCGGAAGGTGGTGTTGACAGGACTTTGGCCACCTAAAGTCTCCACAAGCAGTTGAGATACTTTGCAGATGAACAAAAGAGCTCAGTAACATGGGAGCATGAAAGCTGGTCCTATATCTCAGGCACACTGATCTTCACGTCAGCTTTGCAAGCAATCTGCAGCTCACATGTTGTATTGTTGCTCTCTCAATGCTCTAAATCCTAAAACCTCTGAAGAGGTTCTGGTATTCAAAGATCCTTATATCATGGGGTCACGATCATATGCTTCATCCAAAAAATTTAAGTAATCTGACATTTTGGGGGGCTTCTGTAGCCACAACATTCTCTGAACTATATGTAAACTACATATCAATGTAATGCATGAAGCTATTGCACATTTGAAAGCTTTCTTGAAAGCATTTAATCAGATAGTCCAAGCACTGCTGAAGGCCTCCAGAGTGACATGATTAATGCAATTTAAGAATACTGTCTTCTAAAGCTGCACTGTGTATATTTTGAGAAGAGAAAAACTTATTTAGTATGTGAACATACACTTAGAAAAAACTATAAAGATGCCAGTCAGGCATCAAACATCTATTTGCAGATAGTCTCTTTTCCAAAGCCAAGTGGATGGAATCAATAAAAAAAATTTTCTTAAATGAGGTAGCTGTTCCTGCTCAGTTCTTTAAATATTTAGCCAATTTAGAAGAAAGACAAGATCTTCTAAATGCAGGATAATCCATATAAGCTAACGCAAGGCTTAAATTTTATCTGCCTTTTCTTATTTCTCTTCCAAAATGTTAGAAGACGATGAAATATGGTTTAAAAATGAGCATACTTAATATACTCTCAAATGAATAATAAACAGCTGAAACAAGCTCTTCAGTCTATTCTTTTAAAATGCGACTAATGTGCTATCCTATTAACACTTAACATTCATTTGAATATGAAAAGACTTCAGGCTAGAGGTGCTAATAAGAACACCCCACACTTCACATTTAAACAGACATGGCAATTTGTATTTCAATAAGAAATAAAAATCACTGTTCAGTCTTGAGGAAAGAAATACCTTAACTCCCACATTGTATCCATTTACAGTACTTACATGCAGACATTTTAGCATCACTAATGAAAACCATGGTTTGGGAAGACAATTTAAATTGCCCTTCAAAAGGCAGAAGAAGGAACATATCATTAGCATGACACCTCTACTCCTCTTAAATGCATGAAAGGTTGGTTGTGCTACGTAAAGTTACAGGTAGGTGTAAATGAAAAAATACATTCTTTACTCGGTGATAAGGAAAATGTAGAAACAGAAATGCCAGTGTGACAGACTGTCTTCTGCTTTTTCTCTTGAGATCTGACAGCTTCTAATTGAAGCTACATTATAATAAGGTTGGAATCCTTCACCTATTGGGAACGTAGTACATGTATTTGCTGGTGATTTAATAAGGGAAAAAAACCCAAAAACCCAACTCATCTCCTGCCCTACATCTTGTTCTTTCATTTCTTGTGAGCCTCATCAACATTTTCTGTCTTGTCAAAGTAAATTTTAATTGCTACATGATGAAAATTCTTATGATGCTACCTTTTTTTGAGCCAGACCTAACTTCAGTTCCTGTACATAGAAAAGGGTATTGTAAAAAACCTAGAGTAAATTCTGAAAACAAAATCCTCAAAAAATCTCAGTTTTAACTGTCTTGATCTTTTGATCTGACTAAACGATTACCTGAGTTTACCTAGAAGTCAGTAGGAAATCCAAGTAGAGCACTCATTCACATTTTTTATGAGCTGTTTCTCTCATTTTTAACTCATCAAATCAGTTTAATTGACAAATATCTACTTCTAATAGCATACTAGCAAATTTGTCCCAGCAAAATCACGTCTGTAATATATAAGAACATTTGCTTTAAATATCAGAAATTCTCACTATGGGATACTGGAAACTTGGGAAAAAAAGTCAAGAGCATGAACTGCAATGAACATATCAGCATTACTCATTTTTCTTATAACCCAACTGATCTATCTTAATTGTTTTAGATTTGATCTTTGTAGATCCAGAGCAGATTTTTGCTGAGGCTGTTCACGGAAGTCACACATTCCATTGGTGTTCTTAGGAAAGGGTGACATTTGCTGTATGAAAATTGGTGCAGACTGTTATGGGATCACCTTAAGTGATTTCATGGAAAACCTCCTGAGCTGTCAAACCAAGTTTTAGGCTACAAAGGAGAATGATAAAGAATAGTGGTTCTGAAAATATGCTACAGAGGTAAAAAACTGCACACTAAACCCTGTACTTCTTCCTATGAACTAAAATAAGGAAAAATTGAAGATTGTAAATTGATTCTAATATTAACTTTATATTGGTTATATATTATTAATATTATTATTATAACATTAATAAAGTATAGAAGTTGTTAAAATCTGCTCTCTCTTCCTGATTTTATTATCTCCACAAACCCAGGTCTGAGACATAAAATTTCTGCTTCTTTCCTTTTTTTTTTTGGTGAGCTTTTTTCCTCCTGTGACTTTTATGCTTTTGCTACTGTTCAAAAATATCTTCTAAAATCTGATGTAATAAAGACAGAATTACATCCCTAGGCCCTCAGAAAGATCAATAAGTAAGTTAATTTCCTGAGTGGCCATACAGCTCCTGGTTTGTAAGAGAGGAAAAAGGACTAAAGGACACAGAAATATGGGCCTGGAGAGAGACAGTTCGAGCAGAAAATCTGATTCCCTGCAAATATATACACCGGTGATGTTCATGCTCTCTTCTCCCTTCACACGAAGATACATCCACATTTCTCAGAGGTAAGAGGCAAGTGTCCCATTCTTAGGGTAGCATCTTTTGGGACCTACGGTGGGGGATGAGGGGGAAGAAGAGAAAAAGGCAATAAGTGAGGAAGAAACATCTATGAGGCTTTTGCCTCCCACCTCCCTGTGGCATGGCCTCCCCGTGGCATGGCCTGGTGCAATACAACCTCACCTGCACCTTACAGCAGCCACGTCCCTCCTGTTCTGACTGACTACTTCTGCCCTCATGGACATTTATTTTCACTCCTAGGAATAACAGGCCAGAAAGAAAACAGAACTTATCACAGAGAAAAGGAAAGATCGCTCTGGTGAGCAGTCCTCATGCCGCACCGCAAACAGGTGCGCCCAGGGAAGTGCACTAGAAAAGGGGAAGATTGTCAAATCGTTTTTATGAAGATATCCTGAGCTTTCCCACCCCTGCAAAGCCAGCTCCAACCTCATCTAAGAGCCTGCTTATGCAACCCTTAAATGACAAACTCCAGCTGGATCCTGTTCCCTTGAGAACTGAACTAAGGCCAGCTGCATAGAGCAGCCAGCACATCCCCACTTGTGATCTCAGCGCTGTTCTCAAACAGAAGAAAACAGCACCTCTTGCCTGACTCACCAATACCTCCTGCCTATCTGTTCAGTGACCCTCTTGACTCAGGCCAGGGCACCCTAGGTGCATTACAGATCACGATGGCCCTACAAAAAGCTTTTACAGCTGAAGTGCTTTTACTGTCAGTCTTCAACATGTCTACGCTGTCACTGTTGCCTTGCTAACAGAATACTTGCACACACAGCTATCACCAGATAGAAGACATCAGTTGCATAACGGCTACTGTGACTGACAGAGGTCTCGCTATTGCATGTCATCAGCAAGTTTCCCATAAAAATTTCAGTTTCATGTTCAGTAAAAGATATAACGTCAATTTTCTTTAGAATTGTCTATTATGGGGAATCTACTGCAACTGCCAGCACACTGTTAGCTACTTTCACAGTTAGATGCTCAGTCTCAAATTGGTTCAGATGGCTTTCACCAATCAGCTCTATCCTCTGAATCAAATGTTTCTCAGTGTCATTCCTTTTCTTTCTAGATTAATGTTAAAAACAAAGTACCACAGGTCAAGTCTCGTAAGATTGCTTTAGAAATACATTCACTCAATTATTACTTCATAGTTTAAAGCCAGAGGTCTCATCTGAGCAGATTTTAATCTATCTTGAATGCCTGAATTCCTTCCATTGTTCCAATTTAACCAAGGAACACCCTACCCAAAACGAACTGGTATTTCCTACTGGATACCTGATTAACAAAGCTTGTTATGGCATACAAAGCTTATACCTAGGTGTTATTTTCCTTGAAGCTGACACAGAAACATTCACCTATTCAGATATATAAATCACGTATTTTGTGTGTGACATGCTCCATCTAGCAGGTCTATAATTCCTTTTGTCATTTAGTTTGTGTATTTTTTAATAAAAAGTCCAGGTGCAACTCCAGAACTTCCCAGCTTCCACAGAGCTGAGGAGCATGCAAGAATCAGGAAACTACATCCCGTTCCCCAATAATAACAGTTCACAGACTTCCTTACTTAACTCTTTGAAAGCTTTTGGATATGTAGCATCTAAAGACACTATGTTATACTTGGTTTCTAGAACCTCTGGTGTTTCCTGTTAGAAGAGCGAGTACTCCACTCTCCCACTACATGAACACATAATTTATTTTTTTCTGCTGGGATTTATGACCTACCTGTCTGGATTGTCAATGATTCAATAATAGTACTGTAGTATCAGACTAAAGTATGATCAGAATTAATTTTGTTCCTATTGCTATCAGGAAGAAGACATTTGACTTTATTTTCCCTGGCTCCATATTGCTCCTTGCCTCCTTTTGCCGCCCCCAGCACTCATCCAGAGAGTATTTGCTAATGTCAGCCTCTTTGCAGCCACTTTAATTTCCTTTCAACTTAGGATTTCTCTTCACTTTAAAGGGAAAAACCAGCTCGTCAGTCTTTTCTCTCAACAACAACTTAGTGGCTTTGTAAACGTCTGTTATTGTCAAGCAACTCCCTACTGTAAATTGGGGTTTTTGTGTCAAATGCTTGCTTTCTCCCAAAGGATTTGGCTTACAGTTACTACTTTTCATTTTGTGGAGTCAAACCAATAAGGTTTTTGATGAAGGAGGGAAAACCGAAGACCAAGACTGTAGGTACCTGAGAATAACACTGGGAATCACAATGTAAGCACCTAACACAAGAGAACTTTAAACTCATTTTGTCTTCTTTGTAAAAAGGAGGTACCTTAGCTGTCTTCCTGTAGGTAGGTACCCTGTGGTACTGCAGCAAGAAAAGGGAAGGGAAAGTGTTAGTAAAGGAAAGTTACTCACTCTCATGGCTGCCAGATAAAAAGGTTGATTTTTCCTGCACTGTGGTCACTAAAACTGGATACTCAGATAAAGACTCCAGGCTTCACGGAGCTTGCGTAACACCCAGAACCAGTGAGACAGCTACTGGCACGGAAAAGCGGAAGAGTCTTGGCTAGTGATAGTTATTGCACATCTAGTCTTACCACAATCCAGTTTTAACTTGAGACTTGTCTGGAGCACCCAACAGTTAGTTTCCCATATGTGTCTGTGGAAGGGAGAGTTCTAGATATCACTGCCTATGTATGTTTCAAGGAGAGAATCTAATGTGTGCTGAAAAAAACCATCAAGTTAAATTTAAGGTATCACATACATCTTCTGCACTGTTGACTTAATTTGTAGTATTCAAGGTTCAAATGTAGTATATCAAAAGTTCTAAGAGTAATCAAATCCACTTTAATGGGCTTTTAGTATAAAGGGTAACAAGTATAAGCTTTCCTAAGCAGCCTAAAAAAAAGTTTACATTAAAAGATGTAACAGATACACAACTATGCTCAAATATTTTTATTTGTCTAACATATGAAATAAAGCAAGTTACAGCAAAGCATGAAATCTGATGAGGATTCTACCTTAAGGACAAAAAAAATTGTCTTTTGTAATAATAAATAGTTGGAACCAGTGCATTGCTTTAGTGACATTGTTCCCTTCAAGACAAGTCTAAACTCTTCAACGTTATGAAAACTCTGCCTATTGCTTTGTACCAGAAAATTTATTACCCCCAAATCATTTACAACAGACAGCATGCATTCCAAAACTGATTTGTTACTTTAGGCCACAACAACTCACTTTCAAAGCTTAAAGAATCCATTATATTGTGCAAAGGAAAGAGCGTGGACAAGACACATATTAGAGACGAGTTTAAATGGAATTCCATTAAAAAGTTTAGGTCGAGGAAGCCTACAAACATGGCCATACAATTAATTTGAAGCATTCTTGGCACTGTGGACTGGGGAAAAAGATTGAATACAATTTTTATTTCATAAAGTCTGCAAGCATTTGTCACAATTTCAGCAACTTGCTTTCTTGGTTGGGAGAAGGAAGCAAGCCAGTTAGAGGAGTCAAATATGATTAACACAGGAACTCTTCTGTTTGGGAGATGTTATTACCTGCTTACACAGTACATGTCATTTATTTTACTTCGGTGCAGCACAAAACATAATGTGTGTGTTCAGCACTACTCTGTTTCTATTATTTTGTTATAAGCCACAATAGGCACTTGGGTCAGTGGGAGCTATTTGATTAAAGTACTTTATATGTTTTCCAGCTATGGAGGCCACTGAAATTTAACAACTGCTTCTCCGGTCTAATCAGTTTTCCTAAGATCAGATTGATTGTTACACCTCACGAGGCAAAACCAACTCAAAGAGAGTAAGAAGCCAGAGAAGTCACACAGAAGCCTAACCCTGTACACACACAGACTTCTCATGCCAGGTTGTGAAGGGGCCGCAGGGAGCTGCTGCGGGTGCGGCGCCCCGGTGCTCAGGGCAGAGGATGCAGGGCACTGAACTGACCTAAAAAAAGGTGACACTGGGGCTCAGGTGTCAGCTGATGCCAGACTTTACTGTGGCACAGGGCTGAACATCTGCATTTAAAGATCAAAGAACTTATGCAGAAAGCCAAGTTTTAGAAAGTTACCTACATGCTTTGATTTATAGCCTCTTTAATCACAAGAGACAATTCTCAGGATCTTTTTTTTTTTTTATAAATCACAGCAAATTCACATCATTAAGAGTCTTTTTGTACTAAGTTATCACAAAATTTGAAAAGTAGCATAGAAACACTGTATAGAAGTGATATGTATTTGGTCAGCATTTCAAAGTCCTGTATTTCTTTAAACTGTGGCATGTCCGTAGCACAACTTAGGCATTAAATTGTGTGTAATTCTATATGACCAAAATACAGGAAGCTGCTTTGAAAAGAAACAAAAACATACAGCTCAACTGTGAGCAACTGACGGTAGGTGCTTAGCTGCCCACTGGGGTTAGCCCACAACAGTAGGTAACCGGGTTCTTTGCAGGTGACGGTGTTGTTCTGAGTTTAACACATGGGTGTTTGCAGCTTACTTTTCTATTCAAAGCCATAGGACAAAGGAACTCCAGGAGCACAGAGTCCGGCTTGCTGTTCGTGCAGAGAAGCTTCTCATAACCTGCTCAGGGACTGATCAAACTAAAAACTGACTGGGTTCCTTTATCCACTGTCACTCTCCCTGCCCGAGTCATGTTCTAGTGGTCCATTCCAGAATTGCTACTGCTGGAAATTGATTTCTTTTTTTTTTTAAAGCTGTTAAAAATCTGCTGTTCCTTGAGCTTAAACAATTCTCCTCTGTTTTTTATTTTATTCAAATCCCACACCTATTTTATTTTGCAGTTTTCACCTGAAATATTGACTGTAGAAAAAACCCAAACTGGTCAAAACCAACCCAAGCTATTCTGAGCATACTAATTGCAGAATGAAGTAGAGAGTAAAAGAGACCATGTTATCTAACATTTAAACAATTTCTTTAAAGATACCATTTAAGACCTGGGTCTTCTATGGTCTTTGTCCAAGGAAAATCACCAGTGACCTTAATGAGACTTATTTAGGCATGCAGATTACACCTATTAAATTAACAGGACATTTTACGATACATGGAGCCAACCCTGATACAGGTGAGATTTACACTCAGTAACAGCCAGAGCGGTTATTGAATGAGCTTGTATCCAGCTGATTTTTTCTTTCCTACAGTAATGCTACTTCTTAGTGAAGGTAATGCATTCTTGAAAAAAATGCCTTGCTTGTTCAAAACAACACATTTGTATTTGGATCAACTGCCCATGTGTATGTTCTAAAAAACATTTCTAAACACGGGCAAGTTATGAACTGTAAATTGACTTGGAAACAGGAAAGCAGGCTGAGTCTAAGCCCGGAACACCGATCCCCTAAGTTTTGGGAATCCAAACACTGCGATTCAAGCACATGCAGCAACACAAAATACTACTAGAAAGCATCCAAACCCAAGGTAGTATACACCCCTGACTCCTGCTTTCCAGCCAATCTCTGCATAAAAACCTCCATGAGGTCAGATGAGGAAAAAATGCAGTAACACTTCCAATAGAAATACAGTTTCCAGTTCTTACTTGTGATTTGTAGTGTCAAGTGTTCCACATACCCCCTTTAACTCTATGACTAATGCTGAGCTGCAGTTTGTAAACTAAGAGTCAAAAGAACATGTTTCTAGTTTCAAAAACAAACAAGTCTGTAGAGCTTTTTTGCTTTTCTATAAGCAGTAGCTTGCTGATGGGTAGGCGGAGATCAGCACCACACAGTGCGACAGCACAAGGATCAGTCATCAGCCTTTGTTGCACCAAAGCCTTGCTAAAGCTAGGTGTTGAAAATATGGGTTAAAAGGCCAACTTTTAAAGTCCTGAAGGGTTTTTTTTCCACACTGATTTTTCTTCACATTTCTGGTCACTTAGTACTGTAGCAGAATAATGAAAACAAGAAGTTTTGATAACTACCTTGGGAAAATTATTTAATGAGACAAATGAAAAATGTTTGTAGTTCATCACAGTCAGCTCTGGGTACTGAAAGCTCTCATACAGCTGGGTCTCTTGGCCCTCTGTGATAGTTTAGGGCCACATCCTCATTAAATACATATGCACAAAGCAAAACTTTCAACTGCATGTACATGTGACCGCTGTGGTAGTAGAAGGGACCAATTTAGAGGATGCTGAAATATAATTGCATCATATATCCATTAGAAGGATGGTCTCTGCAGCTCCCAGAGAATCTGGCAGAGCATTAAAGCTTGTCAAGGTTGACCACACAGTAACTGAAGGGGAGGAAGAAAAAAAAACAACACACCAAACCACAGCAAAAAACTGAAAAAGGATTTCTAGTGTGCTTTCACATTTTTCTTTGATCTAAAATATAGGTACTATTCTGGAAGCATACCTCAGACAGAACAGTGATAAACTACGCAGTATACCTCCCCCACTATGCTTACCCCCCAAAACCAGAGGGGTTCTTGGCACAATCCTTTCTTCTCCAAGGACATCCGTACTATCACACTTTTCACTGGAAGGTGGGAGATAAATGTTCAAGTTCCAGGTATTAGAGTGGAAAAGCCCTGCTGAAGGACTCCTGACAACTTTTCCAATGGAAGTCCCAACTGAGCATCCACCTTCCTTCATTTTAAATCTGCAAGTTGTTTCAAACCCCTGTTCAGAGATTCTAAAAGAATCTGGGTACAGGAAAAAGTGATATTTCTGATCAGCTTTAATTGCAACATAATAAATACAGATTTCGATCAACTCATTTCCAAGTTGAGAGATTGTACAAGTAAAGAAAACCATCCTTCCTCTCCTCTCCCAAATCCCACCTCTCTCGGTTGTCTCCAGCCCAGACTTAGAAATCTGAGCTCAGATTTGGAAACCAAGTTTAATTTTTCCTTTGAGGATGCTGATAGTAACTTGTTCTAACTTGTTAAGAGAAGCTCCTCACTTGTTCAACTCTATTGCTACTAACAGGTTTGCCCAGCTTCATGCAGTCCCTTTTGAATGGTCTCCATTTACAGGACAGGCTTGTTTTCAAAGTTGCTGTTCTGGAAAGCAAGAGGCTCATTTGTGTGTTTGTCAAGTTCCCCTTCCCTTTAGTAATGTGTCTCAGTTTCTGCTTGGAGAGGTTGCTTTCTGCTTTTCTAAATACCATCCCTGCTGCTCTTCTGGTACAAGCAATTTATGTTGCAAGAATGGCTAGAGAGTGAAGTTCAAATCTAGAGCTACCTGACAGTTATAAATTCTAAAGAGAAGTTTTTGGTTTGACTTCCTGCATGGATGTGCAAGTTTGGTTAGATTTGGGGTTTATAGCTTATTAAACGGAGCATCGCTCTCATGCGGGAAAGCCAAGCCTTTCTGCTCAAGTTTTAGCTGGTGTTAGCCTACATTCTTCAGCTAACTTGGAACAAAAAAGATTCATGCCAGCATAGGCTCTAGCTCATACTTTGTGCTTTTACTAAGGTTTGTTCCAAGCCTTCATCACCAGGTTTGACTCAGCGAATACTCTGACACTTCTTTCAACCCTTATGGCTCTGCACTGAACTTGAATAGATTTGATTTTCTAATCCCCTCTATTGATTTCTAGGCATGTTTTTGAAACGTTAAATGATTTAGATCCTTCATTTGGAACAAAGGACCTGGCACAGGGCCTTCCCACAGTCCAACCAAGCTGCTGCAAACACAGAGTAGACTGAAGAAAGTTGCAGTGGTTATGTCAAATCCATGAACTGAAAATGATGTCTCAATAGCAGTATCTGCCAGCCAGAGAAAAAGGCTGACAACCAAACGCATTTGTGGCTGAGGCTTACAGATGTTTAACAGGTTACCAAGGCATCTCGGCTAACTTGCATAAGGGTCCCAAGGGACAGGGAAGTTAGAGTAAGGCCTGTCCTAAGGAAAATTATTTTTCTGCATCTTCTTGCCTGAAAAGAATTTATGAAATCTAGTATTGCCGTCAGTCACTGGGGCTTTTGTGTATGCAGGCAGCAACCCTTAGAAGAACAAAAGTCCTTAAAGAATTCAAAACTAGCTTTGAAATGTTAATGAATGTTTTGTCATATGCATCAGAGGGAGAAGGGCCAGATCCTAAATGTGTCATGGCTGTAGATGACACATTAAGCACTTTTGTTTCTATTCCTTGATTTTACATTTTGATTCTTTATAGTATTTCCTTAGAAGTGCTAACTTCAACCATATCCAGTACTTACAGAATTTGGTTTTTACCATAAAGACTGCATCGCCAACGAGCACGCTTTTTCAATCATAGAGGAAAGTTTCATTTTTAAATAGACTTTTGAATAGGAATTATTTTATGACGGTTCACTGTCCTATTATTATTTAAAGCATTCCTTGCAGATAAGCTGGTCCAAAGATTGTCCTCAAAAATATATGGCCATCCCAATGTCATCATATGTCTTGGAACACAGAACACATACAACATATATGCAATAAAAGAGATTCCCTAAAGTCTATCCATTGCATTCATAGGATGAAAGCCCAAAGCTGCACATTTATTCTGTTATAATAGTTCTCTTTCTGCAATAGCAGAAAGGAAAGAATACCAGTCACTGCCTGCCCCTCTGTTCATCTCACTGTAGACATGATCAGAGAAGAGACAATTTGGATCTGAAAAATTTTAAATTAATTTAATATATCCATTGGTAACTCCCCTGCTTTCCTTGAAGCAGGGGTTTATCCCAAGAATTACCACCCCTTTGTTACAGAATTGGCTTTCTTAAATGCGAACAAGTAACCAGAAAATATATGCATTAACAGCAATGTATGTTGAATTTTGTCTCAATACAAGATATCTCAGCTTTTCTGTGACAACACAGCATAGAAATGCTGAGCAAGTTCCTCTCTTCTTCACTAATCTTAAGAAACAGAAACAAAAAGCAACACAAAACCCCCAAAACTCAAAGGAAAAAACCTCCAACCCCCCCATCCAAACACAGTTCTGTTCATCCACTGCATCTTCCAGACTAGGAAATGAGTTTTCTTCCTTTGTGAAGGAATGAAAGACAAAGCCAGAACATCTAAACTTTCTTATTCAAAGTTGATAAGGATTCTAATACAGACACTGATGCATGTTCCTGATTCCTATCCCCCACAGAAACAAAACTCCACAAACCTACATATCATTT
>VZTV01133336.1:0-13522 GCA_013400875.1 Anhinga rufa
TCTATGATTCTATGATTTTGATGTCCAGGTTCTCCCTGATTCTACCTATTATGGAGGAAATAGCAAGGAGAAGGGTTTTTTTCCCATTGTACTTGACCCCTGTGCCACTTGCACTGTAGCACATTGCACCCCTTGGCCATGCGTATTGCCACCATGGTCAAATTTCTCCGCTGCATCAGCTTTCTTCCATACTTCTTCCCTTTGCATACGCTCCCTGGCTGTTCCAGCTGTGCAGTTTTGAATGAAGGCAGCTGCCATCTTGAGCAACACTGGCCATAAAAAATAATGTGAAAATTTGTGAGAGTAAGAGAATTTATTTCTATGCCAGTGCTATAGGAGGGAAAAGCAGTGAGATGCGAGGTATGCAGTAGCAATGGAAACCGGTGAGAGACAGACCACATTATATCTTTCCTCTTCCTTTTTCTCTGAGTGGACCATAAAACAAAAACAAATCAGGCAATCGGAGCTCTTACCAGTTTTCATAGGGCTTGTTTAAGTGAGGATTTACTTAGACTAAAAGCTCCTTGGAGCCACTTAATTCTTCTAGGTGGAGTACATATCTAGGCCAGTAGTAAAAATTCCTTGCTGGATGTCTTCAAGAGGGTACTCACCAAGTACTTTCACAAAGAGAACACCTTGGATGCTTTCAACAAACGGTATCAATTGTTAATAATGCTACATTAGATAGTGCAGACAGGGCTTGCCATAACGTTTTTTAAAGCCTTGGGCATATTTGGAAGTTGCTCCAGTGATGGAAAGAGAATTTAAACGGGCTGCAGAGCAGTGAGGGGTTACATACTCTTGTTTTCAGCAATTAGTCAAAATAGCTCTAGCTAAAGATTTTTTATTGCAGAGATTTGAGCATATTCCACTATCAATTGATGTTCTCTCATGTGACACTGTTCACTGCAAACACCCTGTGAATTCCCTGGGTGGATCCCAGAGCCCTTGTAGCCAACACCTCTGCATTTACCTTTTGCCTCTTTGCTTACCACCTTTCTAGGAGCAGTGTCGTTGCAGTTGGCGTAGGTTTAGGCAACACGTCTTTCCCATCGTTGCCCATCACTGTTATCACTTTGCCGTGCTTGCCTGATCCCTGATCCGTGACGTGAGCTGCCCGGCAAACAGGATGTCTGGGGGAAGTCCACACACTTGACTTCTGTTTCTTTAGTTGAAAAAAAAAAAATCACTGTGAGAAGGGTTGGAGATTTTCCATTAAGTCAGAATCTCCCACCTTCGTTATATGGTCTCTTTTCTGAAAATTTCTGTTCTAGAAGTAACAGTCCTTTAAGGCATCCTTTAAACATTCTGAGTCAGGAAAACCTATTCCTGAAATGAATAATAATTATATACTGGATATAATTGAGTGTAGATTGCTTACTAGGCAAATAATATATAGTATGGCTGAAGCTGAGCCTGAGCAGATCCTTGGATGAGAATTCATCTGGGCTAACGAACCCTAACAAGCCCAACCACGACAGCTGCATTTGGGCAAGTTTCAGTCCAAATCCAAGTTGGGCTATTGTCATGCACCCTCAAATCTGTCTGTACCTGTGTGTAGCAGCCTCCCTGGACCATCGTTCATATTTTACACTAGTTTTGCTCTAAAAATTATTCCTCTAAAAATGGAAAGCAGCATTGAAATTGGCTGAGACATCAGACACTAGGGTTATATATTCCTTGAAGCAAGAACCCAATGTATTTGGTGAACGTAGGCTTGCAGATGTTCCCCTTGACTTTGGTGTCACTATTCACTTGAGTAAGAACAGAGCCTTATAGTACAAATGAGGCTGGCTGCGCTCAACCCAGCATTAGGGAGAACAGTATTACAAGGAAATAAGAAAAGTTTAGATTGCTCTGAAGATCCCCACTGAGAAGTTGTTGGCTTTTCTTCAGAGTGTGAACCTGGGTGTCCGTGATACTCCTGTGCCCTTGAATACCATTTCTGAACTCTGAGGCCAGAGCAGGACTTGCATTTAACATGCTCCTTCAGGTACTAACTATGACCGTAAGCGCTCAGCACGTGGGTTGAGGGTTATCTGACTTCTACAAATGACTGTATTTCTAACGGTTATCCCAAGCGCGCAGGGGACAGGGAGTCACGCCAAGCAGGAGCTCTGTGCGGGGAACCAGGGAGGACCGGCACAAGCAGTGCCCTGTTGTTTTCATACAAAGCAGCCAGGGCTCGCTCCAGTCCTCTGTAGGTCAATGAAACGGGACAGGCCAGGGGAAGGAAAGATCTTCCATACCAGCAAAGCCCACACAGCCAGGGTTTGGCTTCACATGAGCTGTACTGCTGCCAGTTCTTCTGGGGTGAATCATGTCCCAGTGTGACTTGGATGTTTTCCACCCAGAGGCTGGTATGGATTTTATATACACTCCATTTGCCTTTCCCCTCTGATTTGAGAGCTGACTTTTGTTTTTTAAGCGTAGGTGTTTTAAAAGTAATGTTTTGGTTCACCTTTAGAGTTGCCATTTGACTTCTTTGTCGTAACACGTCCTGATTAATGATTAATTGCAAAGGACATGTTCTGACTCCAGCCTGTGTCCTGGGGTGCTTGTCGCAGCAATGATGCACTAGGTTATTACTCACTCCCCTTAACCTGACAGCTGTATTTCTTTCTTTGACTGGTTAATGACCTTGGCCAGGTACGCGTGCGTTTGTGTAGATGTGTCTGGTTGTAGGGTGTTGGGGGTGTGCAAATTTTTCTTTCACTTGCGTGACCTTCATTTTACCTAAGTAAGAAAAAGGAACTGTTCCATGAACAGATGGAGCGTTATTTCTAGAGGTAGGTGAATAATACAGAAAATTATTCATTCAAAACCCCTTCAGACAACTCAGATGTTTGCCTTAAGATAGTGTTGCAAATCCTAGTGCAAATATCTGCTCACATGAACGTTCATTCCAGCTATCTTGAAAATTGTGTGTGAATGTGATAGTCATCCAGGCCAGGAACAGAATAGTGCCAGGTGACTTAATTGATCCATTAAGGGAATTAGGAATAATCACTATTTTAAGCAGTAGTTACAGAACAGATATTTTGTAAGCAATGCATAACCGAGTTAGGCCAAAAAAGGTTGTCAAATCGTAGCAGGTAAAAAATAATCATGTGAAAACCAGTCTGTTCGTGGATAATTCACCAAGGAGGAAAGGCTGCTAAGATCAGCAAACATTTGCTGCAAATAGTTTGCTTGGCTCTTGTTGTTTCTTGATGAATCGAATCTATTAACCAGGGAAAACATCATGTTGTCTTGAAAAACAAATCATATTTGGATGCCTCTTTCCATGCATTTGGACCCATTTTAACATGAACACACTAATTATGCTGTGGAGATGATTTTGTTACGGCAGAAATGAAACCGAGTTTGCAGCTATAACTATTTAGCTATGAAGTGCTGGAATAGGTATACGGGGAGAGATGCCTTTTAATTCCACTGCATTTCCCTTTACTATTTGTATCCCTTCACATACAGCTTCAGAGAACGTTTCTGTTCTCTTGGGGCAGAGGCAAAGGGCCTGGCTTTGGGGTCTCGGCAGCCTCAAAACTGCTATTTATGTCAGAGGGAGTTTGCCGTCGACCGGTTTGAAGAATCATGTCCGCGGCCTAATTTGTACACAGATGGTAACTGGCTCACAAATTCCCAGTCTTCATGACATGCTTTCTGATGCAGAGGGAACTGTATGAGTCATATTGCTCCAGCTATGGTCTTTTTGGATGGAAATTATACTTTTAAATATATACTGTGATTATATACAGCAGTGATGGGCTCATTTGAAGGAGCTGGAATGTAAGCCATTAAGCTGAGTGGCTGCCATTATGTACTGCGTTTGCCAACAGATAATAGACAATGATATTTCATCTGTGACAACTTTGCCCTCTAGACTTTGAATAGAATTTTCTTGGTATGTAACTGTTTTCTTCGGCACCATCCAGGTGACAATTTTGTTATACTAGACAGCAAACGTGGCCTTCTGTGAATAGGATAGGTGGGAGAGAGAGGGATGGGACTTGCATGTGCCTTGTGCGGCGTGACCTGGAGAGCGAGGAAGGGGCCGGTTATACAACAGCGGTTCGGCGTGGTGGAGCCAACTGCACATCATGCCTTGCTCTCTGCCGTGCTTTGGCAGCAGCGTTTTGCACAGACTAAAATAAGAAACAACGTGCCAATGGCTTGCCTCGCTCTTAACAGGTGCTTGGGCAAAGCTCGTGTTACCTGCTCGGGGGCTTTCATAGCTCCTGCCGAGCCTCTGACCGGCACAGGGGCTTGGGCGCAGCGCGGGGTGCTTCGGGTTTGCGTGGCTGCAGGCGGCTCCGGGGACGGGAGGTGGGCAGCCAGGGAGCCGACGCTCGCGGCTGCGCTCCCGCTGTGCCACAGAGATAGCTGCTGTCTCCCTGCGCAGCCGGCGAGGCCGGGGTGAAAACCCGTGTTTCAGAACGGGTGGCGATGACTTGAGAAAAGGCCTGCTGTTAGGGGCTTTCCCCCCTGTTTTACTTAGAGGCTGAGAAGCGTAGATCCGAGCTGCAGTCCAGTTGAGGTTGTGGCAAGTGTCTGCTTTGAATTACTCTGTTAAAGAGGACGTTTTGGCTGTGGCGGTTTTCCATAGAATCTGAGAAGCCATCAGACAGTGCCTTTCATTCATTCCTAACCTGAATTGAGGAAAGCAGCTTAGAGGTGGAAGGCTGCATATCCCCTTACTGATCTGGCCAGTCTATGTAATGGGCTTACAGGGTCTGATGGCAATCTGCACGAGAGTACGCGCATTTAACTAGCATCAGTTACTGACGAGTCAGCCTGTTACATCCAGGATTGTCCGTTGAGCTTTTAGTAGGAAAAACCTATGGTAATGCAAAGTCAATTAGATGGGAATATCAGGCCAGATACCTGGTGTACCTCTGTTGAAACCAAGGGAGCAAAGGTACGTGCTGTGATATACACCCCGCTGTGCCGCTCCCCTTCCTTCCATTGCCCCGTCTGCTGCTTCCCCAAAAGCAGCGGTCGCGGCAGGGTTTGCACTAAGTATGTTAAATGCTTTCGAAACCTGTGAGCGATGCAGCGCATACAGCAAGAGATTCTCGGCCTGCGGAGGTGAGGCCAAGCCGGGGCGCTGTGCTGACCCCGGGCTGCGAGCTCAGGGCTTGGAGAGCCAGAGGACCCCGCGGGGTTTGGCTCAACAAGCGTCTCAAGGGGGAAAAGCGGCTTTACATCGGTTACTTTTAAGTCCTGCCCGTTTGCCCTCTTGGGAGCTGACACGGATGGAAGGTGAGATGTAAATGCAAGATGCGGTTGCTATAACGACTCGAGCTCCGTCTTGCTGCGCTTGTTGTGTTGTGTTGTGTTATTGATTGCACGCGCGGGGTGGTGGCTAGCGGAGGCTGGTCGCCCGGGTGTTTCCTTTGAGCTCAGGATGCCTCTCGCTGCTTTTTGGTCCAGGTGCTGTAATACTGAAAGACGTGAGGAATACTTGCATTTTTTGCTGGAATAATTCTCTTGAAGATAATAATTGAGGGACTTTGTCTGGCCATTTCTTATTCTGAGTGCTCATCCTGGTTTTTCCTTTTGCTGCCTGAGACAGAAGCAACGGGATTTTCACTGGATGGCTCTTGGTGTGCACTAGACCAGCTGGACAGGCTCCGCTTTCCGCTGGCTTGGCTGGCAGTCAGCCGGCTGAGCCGGGGCTCTTACTGCCCCTGCAAAGTCACCCGAAGCCCGGGGTGGTTTCTGGGGCTCATGTGTTGTTTCTCCGGCCATTGCTCACTTTGAGCTTGCGTTTAATTAAACTTTTCTGTAAGCTCAGCTCCGCAAAACAATTTGTAGATGGCATTCCCCTCTTTGTGCTCGACTGCCAGCAAGCCTCTCCTTGGCTGCATTAGATGTGAGCTGCAGTGACTTAGGCTAAGAAATCAAGAGATCAGAACAGTAAATAAGGAGCCTGAGCAGTGAGTGTAATTGGTGTAATACATTCATCCGGACTTTAATCCAGCCTGGGCACTGATTTGCCCTAATAACAGCCACTGCTTAAGTTCCAAGTTCTCATCACTTATTAAAAATCTCTCTTTTTTTTTTAATGTTATCATTTTGGCATCATACTACAATACCAATATATGGGAATTAGGCATTGTTAAGTCTACTCCTGAAGACGTGTTTTAATACCTTGTGGTCTAACATGACATAATCCAGGCATTCACTTAATTTTTATAAGGTTTTTTTAAAACACATTGCAGTGATTGATATCATGGAGGGGCTCTTGCTGCTTGTTCCTTGTACTTGGCCGTCCAGGAATAACGCTTCTGTTTTGTATTAACAGCCCTACGTTTGAATTAATTTCCTTTCATGGTTTTCAGGCCCTGGCCAACTGTGTCAGCTTTTATAGGATGACAGGACCAGAACTACTTATGCTTTCATTAGTTCTGGTCCTGTCACTTTATTCATTTCACTGTGAATGCCTGATTCTAGATAAGGGAAGCTGCTACACTCGGTAGTCCTGGTGTATGTGTGTCCTGGTGTAGCTGTGCGTCCGTGTGCCATTGCTTCCTGCTAAGTAGAGCTGGGATGGCTTAGCCGTGCGTCACCAGCTTTGCGGTGGCTGATGGCAGTTCTCCTGCGGCTTCAGGGGTAAAGAATCCACGTCTGGGTTGAGCAGATCTGTGTGCTGTTGCCTTTGTGAGTAGCTGTGTTGTGTTGAATAATGCAATCCACTGGGAGTAATTTGTGTAATTTGCTCCTTAATTCCTTTTTGCTTTGGAAACTCCCATGCCCCAGAGTAACAGGTGAAGTACATTTTAAAATAAGTAATCTATAAACCATCAAGCGCTCTTGCCTTCCTCAGAGCAATTACAATTTTAGCTTCCCTCCCTGCAAAAACTATTCCGTTGCTCAGATGAACTCAGTTTGCCTATAGTCAGCCAGTCTGCTCCGTGGGAGAGAAGTTTTTTGCTTTCCAGTTTCAGTAAGGACAGCCTTCTTGGGTAATACGAGTCTAGATTTGGCATTCCTGACAATTCCAGTCAAGTCTTGGTTATCCATGAATGCGTTTTGATGTTGCGGATTAGCTACACCACAGGCATAGGGATGCTCAGGATGATCTCCGTGCAGCTGAGTGCCGTACCTCCTCGCCGGGTCCCTTTGCTCAGGGCTCAGTGTTCCACAGTGGCCTCTTGCCCTTCACTGTACATTCCCAGAGCCTAATTTATATATATTTTGTAATATCCGGTTTGCTTATCTGCGTTATTTTGTACCTTGGGTAATTGAGAGATAACTGTACCAGTCTTTTCCCGAGTCCTGCAGTGGTCTGTACACAATGCTTCGATGTTATCTGGCACAATGTTTGCTGCTGCAGCGAGCAGCAGGGCTGGGCTGATGCTTTATTAACACTGGAAACATTGCTTGGTAATCCTGACCGCTTCCCCCCCGCACACAGCGCATTGCAGGCTCAGCCCAGGAAGATTAAACTGGGCATAAATCAAAGCACAGCTTTGGCCCTCTGATCCCAGGAAGGATTTCCAGCACAACTCCAGGTTTTCGAGGCGGTTATGGCCTTCATTTAGGAATACGAGGAGTCCCTTCTGGGGTCAGAAGACTGGGATTTGCGTGGGTATTTTAGGTTTAGATCTTGAAGAGTATTTAGGCATTTGTTCTCCGTGTGCTGTAATGAGGGATTCATGCTGACAGCCCGTGCTGGCCCCAAGTCAGTACGGCGCTGTGAGCTGCTCTGGCTGTGCTTGACGAAAGGTGCTGTGTTCCCCGGAGCAGTTCAAACTTTGAGTCCCAGAACCAATCTCATAATTTATCTGAGTTAAAAGATTATGGTTAGTGGTTATTTGTAATTACTCTACATGAAAGATATGTCATCAGGCAAGGGGAGGCTTAATATGCCCGGTATGCAAAAGGGATTGGAAAGCAATTACGGTGACATATGCACCATCAAAGCGGAGGGCTCGCCGGTGCTCCAGAGCCAATTAAACACCGCATGGACAGTGCTTTATTGGGGTAACAATCTCTTGTTACTAGGCCTTTTCCTCATTGCTGCCTTGGTTTTATAGGCACTCTCAGCTCTCCAGTTACCATACGCAGCTCTGTGTTGCAGCTATTATTATTAATAGGAATGACATGGACAATAGCCATGATACGGTGGGGAATAAGACGAATACCATACCCTGGAGTCTACTACTGTACCCTATGTGAGGCCAGGTGATTTCACGTGTGCCAGGCGACACCTTTTCAAGGAAGTTTAAGTCAATGAAAAATATAATAACCCAGTCCTAATGAACCTTTAAGTCTGTACTGATTCTCCACCTTTAGATATATATATATAAAGCTTCCAACCAAGTGTGGCAGTCTATCAGGGGATATCAGAGGCTCTCTCACTCCAATCAGCCTCTTTCAGCTGAAATCCAGCCATTAGTCAAATTCATCAAAGGGCTTGAAAGCAGAAAGGGAAATTCTTTGCCTCGTGCTTAACCTTTGTGTGATTGCACCTCTTCAGAGAATAAGCAAATCAAGTGGAAATGCCCTCCCATTTGTTTTGTGAATGAGCCGTGCGGCGAATTCACTATGATTTGGCATTATTCAGTTTGTATAATTTCTGACGAGAGGTTTAAAAATAAATACACAATCAAAGGGACTATTGGGAGATGATACAAGAGCAAAAGTACAACATGATGGGGTGGGGTGACATTTTCTCGTATGCTTCCTTTTTTGTCTGCTCCGTCAGCCGAGTAAACCTGCCCTAGTTGTGAAAACCAGCAAAATGTTGGACCAAAACACGGGCTGCAGCTTGCGTTCTCTGCGCAGCTCAGGTGAGCACCCCATCAAACCGCTCCCGTGCTCGTACCGCATACCTGGTTTTCATGGGGGGGATGTACGAGTGGATCTCAGCAGAGCTATAGATGCCCTCCTTGGGAAATCTTTAAGATGACAGCATTGCTTTTGCAATAAACGGCCCCACGATTAGCAGCCTTATCAATCTGTGTTGCAAGCGTTACTGCTCGTGGAGGAGCAATGCAATTAAAACACAAGAAGGTAAAGCGGCATGAGGAGCCTTTCTTCTGGGAACACGGGAGGCAAAGTTATATTCTCATTTGGCTGGGGGTTTGCAGATCGTTTGTGTCTCCTGTTCTGCTGGGGTCTGGGGTTACTTGGAGCATTGATTTCTTTACTCTGAATGCCAGCTCTCTGTATATTCTTGTTTGAAGATGTTTTGGCTGCTGGTGTTATGGAAGGGCCTGTTGAATACAATGGGAAATGCTATTGTAATTTTAGAGTGCTTTTATGTTGTCTGAATAAAGGGCATGTCTGTACAGGAACAATCTGAACAAATGGCGTAGTCTCACCACGTTCCTCCATCTCCCCTTCGCAGCCTGCTCCCTATTCCTGCCGTCCCGCTCCCGTGGAGGAGTACCTAGTTTATATAATGCTGGTTTGAAAGGGACCTACCCAGAGGTGTTTTTTTAACTACTCTAACTCTATTGATGCATTAATAAAAAGATCTAATAGAGAAATATATCCCTGCCATAAGATTATTCATACTACCCAGAGGCCACGGTCCTAGAAAGTTTGTTGGTACTTAGAATTTTCAAAGGAGATGGTGATCTATGGTAGATTTCTTCGGGTTTTTGAGAAGGTGGCTCTTCATTAAGTGAATTTTGGACTAGTGAGAAACTCTGTGCTGGGAACTCAATGCAGAATCTTGTAGCTAATGATGATTATCCCTGGAAGATGTATGGATAGCTAATAGTGATTTGTGTGGCCTAGCCTCAAACCAAATCACCCCCCCGAAAAGATTTCTACTATTTTGTGCCCATTTCAGTCTCCAGGGACCAGTAAGCCCCTGATTTCTTTTTCAAGTTGGCCCATAAGAAGCCAGTAATTGTTGATTAGTGGGGAACACTTAGCAAAAATTTGCAATAGTGGCTGATTTCACTAAAACGTGTTTCATACTCGGCTGCCTTACTGCGGGCAGTTGCCGAGAAGGAGCAGATGTTGGCTCCTTCCAGCTGTGCGTCACGGCTTTGGAAGTGAGCAAAGCCAGGGAAGATGCACCAGGTGGATCAGAGGCAGAGGCTCACCCATTCCCCAAACTCCTCTTCCAAGCTGCCCCGTCTTGTAGTGCTGGAGCAAAGTCCTTTTGCTCCACAGCCAGCACGTGGCTGGCAGATTTAAACCCTGCAGTAGCCTGGGAGTAAACCTTGGTTTAGAGGTCACTTTCTGTAACGTACTTTAGAAAAACACCCTGGGCAGTGATCCTGGGCTTTTTTGATCAGGGTGTGCTATAGATACGGACTGTGAGATAGGGAGTGACAAGGTGTGTGGGACCTGCTGCTGCAGGAGGGTCTTTCATGGCATCTCCCTTCCCTTCCTCTCCTTTGGGTCGTATGAGTTTGCTCCAGACTCGCTCTGGTAATGGGGTCAGGCAGAGTGATTCCGCCCGTCATGTAACAGGGTGTTGTTCCTGTTATTCCTACTATTTTTATTTTCCTGCTTACTTTGGCAGGGAGAGTTACTTTGTCTTGAGAGCAGTGCCATAAAGCCATGGCCAGCAAAAAAACCCTTTCAAATTCCAGAGTCAAACTACACGTTTGAGCTCCTGTCTTATTTTCCTTGGAAGCTGCCCCCATGGCATTAATGGCAATCTGTCCCCTTTGGCTGGGGCCTTTGGAAAGCGCGAGGGAGGAAGGAGACAGTTGGGATCATTCACCAGATGGCATTTCTGAGCTTTCCCGACACTAGTGAGGACAATCACAGCTAGGTGAGCTCAGCAGAGGTTTTGCAACGATGTGCCACGACATGTTTGCTGTGGTACAGCCTTCAGCATCCCTGCCATGGCATGCCGTGGCGTGCCAGGGTCAGGAGCTCTCAGCTGGCACGCACTGATGGCACTGCATCCCAGAGGCCGCGGCTTGCAGAGCCCTCTGAAACCCTTTTTTACAGTTTGTTGTTGTTGTCGTTTTATTTTGGCAGCACCTCTAATGTAATTCAGTATTTCCAGTGGCCACGTGCCATCCTGGAAATAACACCAGACTAGAAGAGAAAGTAAAATCCACATGGACCCTAAGTAGGAATTCCTTTCCACTGACTACTTGCTATTGTGAAAGCATTCACCTGTCATACACGGGGGTTAGGATTGTCTTAAATGAGTGTCTTTAGAGTGAAGGTCTGTGACTAAATTATTAGAGTTTTATGGAGGGCTTTAGAAATATGTAGTGAAAATCCCTAGAAAGGCTGATGCGCCTGATTCTGGCGATAGAGTGAAAATACACCCCGTGTTCTTAGTGTGTGTTCCAGAAACGCGTCAGCTATTAGAGAGAGCATTGTCTTTTTGTCCTTTTTCTTTTCTTTATTTGTGGTGCTGGGACATAGAAGTGGCCCCTCATCTGTCTAGCCTCGTACTTACCTTTGGCCATGACCAGGTGTTTGGGAGGAGGCGAAGAAGGACCCGTGAAGAACAGCGTCTCTGGTCCCTAGACTGTGCTCAACATCCCGGTCATTAATCTGGTCTTTGGCCCACTGAGGAAACAACTTCTTCACCCCAGACAGCACATGGTTGGCAGTGCTCTGAAGTCTCCCATAAAACAGTAGAAGTTCTTCTCAGGTCTGTTGTTAAGAAATGCTCTGGGGCATTTCTCCTGCACTGATGTTACACGGTGAAAGCATCGAGGAACGTTTTTCTTTGGGCTCTTTAGTTTGAACAACCAACTGACACGAATAATTGATTTTAATGGGAACTAGGACTTCACTTGGAAGACAAGCTGTATTCAGGGTCTGTCAAAACCAAATGTACGTTATCACCTATTGCATTTCTTGTAGCTGCCTCCCTCTTCTTATGAGTCTTGCTTTTCCCAAATACCTAAGTCCCCATTATTGTAAATTTACAAGGCTGAGATTTCGTGAATTTTTCCAGTGGGCACAGAGAACGTAATTTTATCTTCAACAACCTTCGCATGCTGAGAAACTGCTCTGTCTGGGAGAGTGTGATTTAATATTTGACTATTCCTAGTGTGATTATTATTGTTAAATCCGGTTCTTTGTTACCCCTTTTTAATGATGGCCAAATTGTAGATGGGGTGAACATAAGATGTTGGGAATGTAAAATTCTGTATCACCCAATTAAACACAGAGAAATAGCAATTTCTAGGGCATGATTCACCTCACTCAAAGGTAGACAACTGAAATAGCTGAGATGAATCACACTCCAGATGTGTCTCTTTCTCTTCAGTGATTAGAAAGGAGTCCAGATGACTGTCTCAGATGCTGTGTGGTAAGACATCTAAAATCAGGGGAGATGATTCCCTTTCAAGGTCTTTGGCTGAGTATGTCTGACCACAGTGCTAAGACCCAGATTTGAAACCAAGAGACGTGAACTTTCTGGAGTGACGAGCTCCTATGTTGAATTCTCAGAAAATAATATTTTGTCCTGACCTTTCTCTAGTTCATCATCTCTTGCTGCTGCAGATGTCAGGTTCTGTCTCTGTAACCCTGCCCTGAAAGAGTCAGACAGCTCCACAGATGCAGCAAGATGTCTTGCAAAATAAATTAAACCGGGATCGTTTAATTTTAGGCTCTGACGTTCTCTCAATGGACCCAGCACATGCGATGGCTGGAACACGAACCCTGCCATCCCGCTGCCGTTCTTTTTTCACAGACTGAACTGTATTTGTATTTGGGAAGGCCAAGGCTTGCTTGCAGGCTTCCTGGCATGTGGATAGATCCCTTTCTTGGGCTAACGATATGGACCAGGGCTGGAAAGTACCAGCTAAAGGGGCCTTTCTTCTATCTGCTGGCACTAGACAGTGAAAACCAAGAACTTACAGCCTTTCTCCTTGAGTATCAAGAAACGCCTTGCAAAGCCACCTCAGCTCCTGAGAGCCACTGAAAGCATCTTCCAGACCTCTGGGTTAACAGCAGAAAAAGGCCGCGCACAGCCCCCTGCTTTTCTGGCCCTCTGCAAGTCCCTGCCAGCCCTTGCCGCTGGCCAAGCCGTGTTCCTTGGAGCTGGGATTTTGTGCCTCCGGCTCGGAAATGCACTTTTGCAAAGTAGGCTAGCAGGCTCTAAAACACAATCCCTCTGAAGTTTGGTTTCAGTGATGTTTCTGTGACAGTTTGTGCCCAGAACTGCCTGTGTGTGAAGTGACAGCAAAGTCTATGTCAACTGAAGCAGAAAAAGCAGAAACACGGCTTCTGCGTAATAGCTCCATTCCTGGTTCATCATCAGTGAAAAAATGGACTAAAATACCCAATGGCATTAACAAAAGGAACAAGCGTCAGGCCAACCTGATCTATTTTGTGACAAGAAAACTGATTTTCTAGGCAAAGAGAATGTACTCTACCTCATTTATTTAGATAAGCTAACTGCAAGATCACAGTGAGCCACTGGTGGGAGGCAGCCATGGGAAAAAGGGGGAGATGTTATGGATTACTGCAGGAGTTCTGTGGCACTGTAATAAATATTTCATGCTGTTTCACAAACCTCTGGTAAGGTCTCTTTGGGAATAGTAATTATAGTTCTGGTCACCTGTGTTCAAGA
>VZTV01133352.1:0-10087 GCA_013400875.1 Anhinga rufa
GGCCTGTAGTTTCCCAGGTCCTTACAGAGCTTTCAATAAACTTCTGATCTGTAAAGAAACTCCAAGATAAATGTAGAAAGAGAGGACAGGATGGGTAAAATTTAGGCTTTCTGCAAGATGAATACACAGTAAAGCTGTTTACCTCTGATATCTACTAGCCATCTTATCAACTCGATTAGTAGATGACATATCCATTTACTTCAAAATGATAGGATTTCTCAAAGCTAAATATTAAAAAAAAGTCTGGCTTTTTCTCTCCTTGGCGTTTCTGGTCAAGGACTTCCTTTATAGATAGATGTTCCAGCACTCCAGACCTATTCACTTATGCTTCATGGAAGAGGGGAGAACAGAGGACAGTTGTTTGAACTCATTGTTGTAACACTAAATTTTACTGCACATGTTAGGATTCTTTCAAGATGCCAATATCCTGGATCAAGGTCTGTGCAACCGGGAGGTCACAAGCTGTTGTACTGGCAGCTGTGCTCAGATCCTCTTTAGTGAGAACACAGAAAAGAACACAATTTCTTTAAGGTATACATAAATCCTATTAGCATGGTCAGTTGGCCACACTGATGTTAAATCAGTGATTAAGCCTGACAACACAGTGACAGTAATTGTTTTGTCAAGGCAGCCCTTTTAATGGTGGAAAGATGCTATATGCATGGCCTGAATTTTGTTAAAGTGGAATGGCATTTGTTAAGGACAACCTGACATAAGACCAGATAATCCAAAATGACTGCTACACTTTTGCTGTCTTCTTGTAAAGCCAGTAGAAATGGTTGCATGCCCATATAAGTCTCTCTTTGATGAAAATAAAATATGGGTTACGATGGAAAGAAATGTTTAAATGCCTAGAATAGCTGCACTTGTTCTCATCTTAATCAGTTCAGAGATCATTTCATTGAAGGAGCTAACTTGGCATATATAGAGCTAAGATAAGAACTTGCCTGCTATTTCACACTTAGCTTATGCAGATTCATTCCTGTGACCATGGCAGCCCTTGGGCTTCTCTAACAGTTAGACTCTGGCACAGAGCAGCACTGGAATTAGAGCTGTGAAACAGTGCTAAAGCACTTGTTTACATTTCTTGACTTACCATAGACCCAAGTTCTTGCCCATTCTGGAGTGAAATGGGATTAATTTCCAGTGTAAGAAAAGTGCTCATGTGTTTTAACTTCCAAAAGCAACTGAGAGACATTTACAAAGCTGATCTTCTATCAGTTTGTGAACCATGCTGTGTTTAAACTATCCACACTTGAAGCCTTTTTTGTCAAGTTTACATAGATATGACAGAATTTTAAAAATCCATTTATACACCATTTGTCTTGCAATGTGGTCTTTACACCTTGTTTTGACTGACAGTTGAAAAAAAGGCACATCATTGTGGAACTAGAGAAGGAAAATCTTTTCATGAAATGAATGAATAACAAAACCTAGATTGTATAAAATGTGTATAAAATGGGGACATTAACATCCTCTTACCTTCCTGAGGTGTTCTCAGGTGTTATAAATCAAGAATGTGTTACAGAAATGTCAAGTAATATTTTGGGATGCTGCAATCAAGATGAAGCCACCCTGATAGTTATATATACCTGCAGGCTAATTCTTATCTCAAAGTTTTGGAGATTCCCGTATCTGAAGCCAAAATCTGTCCACACATAACTTCCACAAAGCCAGTGAGCCCCTTCAGAAGTTAATGAGCTATTCCTGAAGATTTTTTTAGCAAATTAAAGGCTTTGTTACTTTTAAAAGTAGCTTTTTTTTTTTTTTTTTAACCTCTGGAACTGCCATATGTGAGGTAAAAGACAGAAAAAACAATACTTCTCAGTTTTCCCAGAAAGTAAAGCCACCAAGGACAATCCCTAGATAAGACCAAAAAAGAATATATCTATATTAACAGAAAAGATAAGCTCTAAGCTTCTTATTTCACAAAATTTTACACTGGGGAGTAGTGCCATTGAAAATACCTTCATCATGACCTTGAAGAGTCAATGCTTGTATTAGAGCTGTTGACTAACTGCTCAGCTTTGTACATCCAGAGGCTAATGCCCAGAAGTCATGGGTGCATACAAAATATCTATTTAAAAATGGAGCTCATTTTAGCTACAGAAAATCCAGAAAGACCAAATGCAATCATTAATATTTAAAACAATCCTTTTTATGGATGGATATGAATTTAGTTGTAGTAGAAAGCAACTTGAGGAAAAAACACTCTTGAGCTAAATACTGCTGTTATTATGAAACCTTCTAAGGAAATACTGACAAGTTTGAGTAGTCTTCACATACTTATCAAATGAGGTCCTTCACTTACACATGCTTGTTCCTTGAAAAATTTTAGGACACTTGTAAGGCCTGGCTTGTTACTGAAATACACTGATAGAATCTTTGTAGTCCCTAGTTTCCTTTCCAGGTGATTGATTAGCTACATGCAAGTCTCCTGAATTCCCTACAGACCAAAGGCCTTGGAGAATCCACTTAACTGTTGTGCATATTTTAGTTTCCTAATCTATTGACCAGCATAGTAGTATTAATTTGCCTCTGCAGTCTTCTGTTGACTCGATTCACACCTGCCTTGTAACCCCTGAACAAAAGGGTCCTTTTTATGAAGAGAAGGCATCATCAATTTTCTTAAGAGCAGAGCTAAATTCTTCCGAGATCCACTTTTTTATTTTATGTACCAGCATCCACTTAGAGAACTATTTTTAACTCTTCCAGGATTGATCTAGTGGTAATCTCCTTAGTACAGCTTAATTCAGAGAACTTTCTGACTGTGTACAAAGGGCTAAATCAAAACCAAAGGCTCAGCTTTGCCTTAGCATCATAGAAGTACAAACATAACCCAAATCCTACCTTTAGTCCTCAGCCTGTTTAGGCTATTTTCCTTTCTTTCCTTTTAAATCTTCCAGGCCTTGCAAAATCAGCTAGGAATACTGCTGGAAGAAAGGGAAGAAAGGAGAAAAGCTTTTCTTTTTTTTTTTTTTTCTTGGCCCAAAGAGTTTGATAATTTTTAAAGTATAAACAATAAAGCTCCCCAATTCTTGATTCCATTCCTGATAGCAGCTCTAATGTTTCTTTCACCTAATTCTGTATTGTTAGTTATCAGTCTTCAGTGTGGCACCTGAAAGGGTGAGCCTAATAGTTTCACTTTACAGTATCCTTTCAAAGACTATAAGGGTAACGGCACAGGCATTATAGGAAGACTTATTAGGCAACCTGCAGCAGATAACAGCTGTAGAACAATTAGCTACATTCATCAAGATCACCTGAACAAGGAGCAGCATGTCAGACACATTTGTATTCACATCAAAAGAGAACATAAATCTCAATATGTAAGTTTAGACGACTTGTTAGACTTCCATGCCTTGACAGTGTTATATTTTCCTTTTATTCTACACTGGCATGCACTGAGTCGCTGGCATGGAGTTATTTCTTTCAGTTCTGGAATCTGGCCAGGTTTGTTTGCAGTCAGGTGTCTCCCGGCCTAATAATAGCAGAAAAGAGATTCACTACACTAAGGTAGTGATCTAGCAATGGGGAAAAAACCACAAGTACACTGAAGAGAAACAGTTGCAGTCAGGACCAGACAGAGCTGGGATCAGTTAAGAAAGTCTGTTATTCATGAATCCTGCGAGTCTCCAGGTTTTCCTCCCTTTCTGAAACAATGGTTAGGAATAAAAAAAAAAATCAGCATCAGCATTTCCAAGCTACAGCTCACCCTGTAGCAATTAAAAACTTAATCACTTTTGCATCACACCAAATTAAAGGTAGACTAATAACTGGAAATACACTTAATGGTAGTGGCAATATTTTTAAGGGCACCTGCACATACTGATGTGAGACACCGAGGTAAGGAAGCATTAGGCAATCTGTCTTGAAACCCTTGTTCACCAAAGACTTCCTGTAAGACTGAGCAGATCACTTTGACCTTCAGTTGCCTGTCTGCAAGTGAGGACACTGAAGGCTAGTGAGAAATGAAAAAACCCAGTATTCTAGTTGCAGTCATGTCAGTAAGAAACCCCTGTGGTCATCCAGAATAAGTTTTAGAATGGCAGGCTTAAGTTATTTTTCCCAAATATGTCAGATTCACAGTTTTTGATATCCTGGAACAAATAGTAAATTTACCTTTGAAGTAAACTTACTTATTAATAGGTCTGTAGTACTTAAAGACAGGCTAATAATACATCTACCTTGCCAACTCTGACTAATAGTTTCTATGAAATGCCTATTAAACTCGTGGCACCTTCCATCAATTTGCCTCCAAAAGAGCAATGTAGTAAGTATTAAAATTATGAAGATGAAACTGGCTGCTCCGAAGTAGCTCATCGCCTTAGTAACCTCACTGGGAAAACCATTTTAATAAGGAGGATTATTTTTACAACTCAGTAGCTGGAAAGCAGCACAAAAGGATTGTTTCTAATAGTGTTTGTTTTATAAGGTAGCTGAGCAAGTTTAAATTAGGACGCGCAACTCTGCCAGTGATTTTAGTATGATTCGTACTAATATATGTAAACATCTTAAAATTCCATCTCAGTAGCTTGTTTAGCAGTATTGATTATCCACAACTACCAATTCAAGTAGCAATTACTTGTCACTGACTTGCACAGGTCACATAGGAATCCAATATCAGAAATGACAAAAGAGTTCAGAGATCACTGAGCTCACCACAGTCCAGTGATATTCCATATAACAGAGCAAGAATTACATGCGACACAAGTAAATGAAGGACACAAATATCTTCCTTATCAAAAGGCAGAAATAGCTGCACAAGAAATACCACGCTGAAATAAGCAAAGCACCATGGAGACATTAATGTGTGCCATTTACTTTAATTAGTAAGTGGCTATCTGCTGTTCTAACAGAAAACACTTCAACAGAACAGGATGAACCTGCATTGCTCCCTTGGCAAATGCAGAGCAGAATAACTTTCTTAATAAAAAGGATAAAAGATCAGCACAAAGAAGGCAAAGACAAAAATCATAAGAAATGCACCCTCAACAAAATGTTCAAGTAAACTACAGGGTTGATACTGTACAAATATAGAAATTTGAGAATACAGACTTTTCCCACACCAGCAGCTCCAGAAGAATCACAGCTGGGAAGCGCTCACTAATGTTGCAGCAGGTGACATCCCTTTCATTAAAAAATTAAAACCCAGGTTAAAAATATTTAAACAGCAAAGAACTCTATTAAAAGAAAAAGTTTTTTACTTGCTAAGAATTTCAGGTAATTGTACTAGAGACATAATTTAATACCCCAAGAATGCTAAGGTTATTATCTTTATTCTCCACATCTTTCCTTCCTTATGATATTGTCATACTGGAAACATACTGCTTAGGGAAGTACAGCTATACGTATGTACTCGGCTCCGGTTTCAGAAGGCAGAGGGTAGCCACAGCTCACTGAGCCCGTTTCAGTATGGAACTTGCCTGCCAATGTAAGGCACACCAGTTTTCAGAGTTTGGCCTTTCCCTTTCTGCCTACAGCATCACATCATGGGAAGCGCTTACTCACTTGCTTTTGAGCTTCAGACTGTAACAGTAGATGCATTACTTACACATGCTGGTTTTAGTCTTTGCTCTTCTCAGTACTGGAGTCAAGTAAGAACTCCAGTGCTTCAGTTTACATTTCTGTAGGGAATGTTAATATTCTTTTCCCTTTTTTCTTATTGGGATGTCTTTTAAACTGTAAACATTTACTACAGTACAAATTGCTTCTTTTGTTATCCACAGTAGATTCTGTTTGTGCTTGGAGTAAAACAATGAAATCAGGACTGTTATCTCCTTACAGTGAGTAGTCCAGATGTTCAACTTTCAATGAGATGGCTATAGTCATCTGTTTGAAGTAGGCTCTTGAACTTCATCTGGGAATTACAAAGGGGAGAGATGAGCAGACAGGTCGAGGGGAGCAGTCCACAGAGTCACTGGGGAAGCTCTTTATTGAGTTACATGATTTACTTATAGTACACATAGGAATCCCTGTCGGTAGGATCAGAGAGCTCTGAGGCAGCACCTGGGGAGTCTGTCAGGAAAAACTAAAAAAAACCCAAGAAAAAAGGTGGTTTTTAGGTTGACTCATGCAATTTTCCAAGTCTTAAACAAGACTTAAACACTGAGTAGATCTAATGGAACTGAAAACATTTAAATAGCGCAATTGCATTTCTTCTTTTAGAATGAGGGAGAAGTTCCTACCTAGTTCCAGAGGAAATAAGAGGAGGTAATGATGCCTTAGTGGGCAAAAGGCCCCCAAAAGTGTTATCACAGCAGGGATGGTGGGGGAGAATCAATTGACTTAATCTGACTTTAATTCCTGCAGTACAGAAGATATTAATTATAAGTACAAGAACAAAAACAATAAAATTAAAGCAAAATTAGAACTGTAATTTCCTTCCATTCAAGTGCAAAGTGGAGAAGGAAAAATAAGGCAGTAGCGCACAGCTTTCTAGCTGGTGACTGATTAAAAAGAAACCATACAAAAATCCTGACATAACTAGCTAAGCATTCAGCACATTAATATTTTTAATTTAAACCTTTTCTAGTTGCTTTGGGTTTTTTTTGGACACAGATTTCATTACCTCAAAAAAACCCTCACATTTCAGCCCTTGCTGAAAATGTCAGTCTGGCTTCAAGGCAAACAAAATAATGCGCTACAAAGGGCCTGTGTATATACAGAGAAATTGAGGAGGAGATATTACAGGATGAATAGACTCGGCTAACTGAATATTCTCACAAGTCTTCTGGGTCTAGAGGAAACAGCCTCGAAGGATCTTATTCTTGTTGAATTTCTCAAGCCTAGATGTTAACAAAGACCAAAACCAGGCACTTTTTCCAGACAACTGGTGTGACCAGTTATGTCAGCCTCTTGTATTAAGTCGACGTCTGTCCAGCTGTCATAGCATACCTCCTCCTTCACCCACACATTATCTATGGTCAACAACTTTTTTTTTCTCTGCTTCATCCCCTTTAGATATAAATAAGGATGCCTAACTTCTAGACAATGTAGTAAACGATGATTCTGTTGGAATGGATCAGAGATTTTGCTGTGCAGCTCTATGAATAATTTCTCATAGATGATATTTCCTATATAAATGCATTGTATTATTACTTAACTGATAAATGTCACCTGAAATATCACCAAGGAAGCAGAAAACCTTCCTTGCACAAAGTCACCTGTCAGCCTGCGCAATATTGTCACAAAGCTCCGGTCACATAACTAGCAGCTACTCAAATCTCTGCAGTAACAACTAGGACAGAAATGAACTTTCCCAAACTAGTTTACCTGTGGCAATGCGAACACCTCCTGCAGCATAACTGTTTTTTCCCCAGCACAATTCTCCTCTTTCACAACTCCCCACAAGTAAAGAGACTCTCTCCTACTTTTCAGTGAAAAAGATTTATGATAGGCAGCACCACACCATTTCAGCCTAAAGGAAGCAGAATACATACACACTTGCCCATTTGTCCCAACTTTTAGTAGTGGATGACTGAAGGATTTTTCTCACATCCCCACTAATCTCTCATGTGTGACCCTGCAATCTACATGAATATTAAAAAGCTGTTTATGCTAGCAATAGTGCTGACAAACATAAAAACCACTGAAATAAGTTAAATAAAAAACTATATAAACACTCCTCACAGGTTTTTATTTCCTGAATGTGACAAATCTCTTTGGAACTTTCACTTTGCAATTATGGAAAGGGGGGGAAATACGCCTTTCCTCACAGTTATGCTGCTTTGCTTTTGACCTAAGGAAATTATGCTGTTTAGAATTACAGATTACTTGACAGCATTTTGCCTCTTCTGTACCTGGAGAGTGGAAAAGGGAAAGAAGGTAAAAATAGAAGGTATGCATGAAAGTAAAAGAAGCAGAACTAGCTAGGAAAACTCTGAAATCAGGAGGTAAGACATAGATGAATGTACCTGCAAGACTTGTCTTGCTAGTGCGCAAAGATTTGATTCTGCTTGCTGGGTTGTGGTAAGGGAGGAGGTGAGCACTATGTTTGTTTTTTTGGAACACTCACCACACAATAACGGACATTTCTGTCACCTAGTATGGGATATATTGAATCCAAGTGACACAGCTGACAAAAAGAGTTATGTAGCTCCATGAGCTCGTGTACTTTATTGCTTACATTAGCTCCTGGGAAAGAGAAAAAGGGATCTCAATGGGCTGTAAATCTTCACTGACGCTCCTCACGACATTGCCTTCTTACTAGGCAAAGTGAAGGTGACATGTGGTACCTGCCTATCACAAGTATGGCCAGCATGAGATGCTTCCAATGCTCAGCCGTCTGGCACGTCTCATAGCAGACAGCCAGAATCCAAGCAGGGACTGAAGAGAATGAAATTGCCAGTACACCTTCTCAGAGACAAGCTGCACTTCTCCTATCCACGTGCTTGCAGGAAGTCTAAGGGAAAGGTTTTCAATTCTTCACAAATTCATGCTAAAACAAAGGGCTTGGACTGAAAAAGACATCAAAACATGAACCTCATTGCCCTTCTCTTTGATAAAGCAATCTGTGAAAGTTGCTGACAAAACCTTATGAACCAGCTCTATTCACTTTGCCTTGCAGTGGCAGATCTAACAGCTGCCAAGTCACAACACTGCCTCCCACCAACTGTCATGCTGTCAATGGGTATGTGTCAGAAGGTGCAAGTTAGGCTGATTTATCCATAATGGGGACATCAGGAAAGAATTCAGCTACCAGTGTGATGAGAGCTGTGGCTAGATCGGGCAAGTTCACAGGGGCAAAAATACTGGTTATTATTCTGATACTATGATGGCATAAAAAATAATTTTGCCTCTATATCCATGTCTGAAAGACTATCATAGTTCTATTTGTGGTCTCAGGTGGAATTAGTTAGTTTACAATGACTCAAACAGAGTAACTGTGGTATTACTCAAACTCCTTTTCACAGCTACCAAGGTCTGCATCTTCCTGTTATCTTGTAGGTCGGGGTGCGGGGAATAAGACTTTCTCTTCCTTGCTTAGGAAAAGGCCTCAAGACCTTCTTGCTTCTTATGATGCACCCTTTTACTGGTAAGACCTAGAAAAGCAGGAAATTAAAAGAGGGCTAAAACTGTGTAGCCCTGTTGTGTCATGCGGGATGGGACTGATCCAAAGTGATTGGCCTCTCGCACACCCCCATTGGCAATTTTTTTATTTCCAATTTAGGGCTGTTTGACCACTGTGTTACTAATACCATTAGCTCTGCTGCTGGAGCATACTGTCATGCATGCCATAAATTTTCATACAGGTATAGCATTGCAAGCATGACAATTTGACATCTGCTCAATTTAAAGCATATTTACAAGACATTATGTAAGCCAAGAGAGTTTATCCATCTTTCTTTCAGATATTAGATTTGCTAGGCAAAGCCAAGAATAAATGTATCCTATGCATTGGGAAAGGCTGTCACTTGTTTCAACAGCTCAACATAGAGTTGTTTCCTGACAGCAGTGTCTGCTTGAGCTATGGTTGTATAAGGCTGATGAAAACAAACCAGCTAATTACTACCTATGTGCAATGCAGAGTTCTCATCTAGGAGATACAGTATCAAAGTAAAAGCATCTTTGTATTTCTACTTATCATAGTAGACTGCGATAATAGTAACACCTCCTAGTTCTGTTTAGTATTGTTCAAAGTAATTTGTAAAGTCATTTCCATTGTTCCTCTTTCCACAGTGTTGAAACTGAGGCACAGAAAGGTCATCTTTAGTAGGAGTATTGATACCAACAAGAATAGATTTTTCTCCTTAGACCCAGTGAGCTACCATAGCCATTCAGCATTACTTTTCCAGTACTCAATGTACATTGGTTGACAAACCTCAGGCTTCAAAGTTCAAAGAATATCAGACTATGAGCTTTAGGACAGTTAATCTAAAACATGGACAAACCTGGTGCTTTCAGGAAAAATTGCATTAGTCCCCAAGAATAACAGACTTTCTTCTGCAATCATTCCTTCCGGTACACATACCTTCTAGCTCCAAGTCTATCCTAACTGTTTCTGAATGCTAGCAGAAAAAGGCATTGAGAAAAAGGCATTTCATTATCACTATTTTGTATGATTCATAGAACCATAGAACGTCCT
>VZTV01133354.1:0-45000 GCA_013400875.1 Anhinga rufa
CTCCCCCGGGAGCCAGCCCGGCTCCGGCTGCTGCGCCGGGGGTTCCCAGCCCAGCCCGGCAGGCGCGCGGCCGCAGGGATGGTGCCCCTCGCTGCCGTGCCCGCATCCCGCCCAGCCCCGCTCTGTGCTCCCCACAGCCGGGCAGCGCGACTCCACACACATCCCCTTCCGACTGCCTTTGGCCTTCTCGTCTTTAAATTTTGCAAAACATCCTCCAAAACCAGAAAGGAAAATCACCGTTTCTCACCCACAGAAGCACCGTAAAGGCCATGCTCCTGCCGCCTCTGCCGGCACTCGGGGCGGCCGGTCCCGCGCACTGGCCAAGGCGCCGGCTCTTCCTCCCAGAGTCGCTCGGATTGTTAAACTAGGGCGAAGGAAACCCGGGCCGTGGGGCAGGGTGGGGGCTGTTTTAAATTACTCCGCTTCTTGGATGCACATCCAGGTAGGGTGAAATAGCTGTGCAGCTCCAGACCGTGTCGAGGAGCAGGACTTGCTGGTTCTAGTCCAGCCTCTGAGTGAATTTTAGCTTCATACTGCAGGGAAATCAGGAAGACGAGATTTCAAGTCGGATAAAATTCCAGCAATCCTCTGGGCCGGGGCTGCTGTGGCTGCTGGTACTTCACAGAGCACTTGGGTGCCTGGAGAGAGTCAGTGTCTAGTTTTTTCTCAAGTACTCCACCTTAATTGGGCAGGTAAAACTCTATAATTAGGGACCTTAACTGAGGAATTTTTCTAATCCATCATATCTGCTCCATTATTCAACTCTATCAAATCCACGCATGCAAGGAGAAGCAGGACATTCTTCACAACACTGTCAATATTAACGTCTTTCCAATTACAGAGCATTATAATGGCAATCTAATGAGGAACTGTGACATGCTGGCTGCAACTCCTAACTTTTGATTAAAGCCTCCTTCAAGATGCTCCCCTTTAATTTATGGCATAGGGCTGCCCAGGCATGGGTAAGGAAATGCGGGGGGCTGGGGAGCTTCCAGCGCACCCAGCGCCCGCAGCCCCAGCTTTCTGCCGACCAGACAAGCCGCACCGAGGCCAGCCCGAGACCGGCTTTTCCTCCGCGCCGCCCCCAGTGCCGCTCTGCCAGGCAGGTGATGGGTGCCTGCTCTCTCTTCCCCAGGGCCGGGGTGACCTGTCTCCCACCAGGAGCCTGGCCATGGCCCCGTCCCAGCCACCCTTGCCAATGCTCCAGCTGAGCAGCGCCTGTGCCCCCGGACACCTCCTGCAGGAGAGAGGGACGGGCGCCTTCCCCTCTGACAGTGACTGACATTTCCATCCATCCCAGGCTCTGCCGCAGACTCTGCCAGCAGCCTCCCAGTTTATCTGTTCGTGTCCTCGCAGCCTTGACACCAGGAAATGAATTTCCAAACTGATAGAGATACCTTGCTTCTTACACAGCTGATCTCCCAGATGAGACACGGCTCCATGCGAGGACCACGACACTCAACGGCATGTCTAGATAGGCACAGGCCGGAGCGGCCGGGCGCCTCGCACTGCCCGCGTCCGACCGTGCCCTCCCGCCGCCACTGCCGCTGTGCCCACCCCGAGAGCCCAGAGCCCGAGGCAGCGCCAAGGGCACCCTGCAGCTTCGGGCGCTCCCTTCCTACCCGGCAGGGCGGGCAGATGCTTGCTCTTTCCCGGACACCATCCAAACCCAGAAGCACAAGCACGCTTGCTTTCTGCTGTTCTGGTAGACCAGCCATTGCAGTTTCAAAGCATTTGTTTTTATTTTTAGATCCTCTCTGAAGTATCTAACTCTGAACTACGGGGTATCCAGGGCTAAATGCAACAAATATGGCTCTGCCCAGCCCTGGAGAGCTCCCTTTACTTTTTTCATTCTCTGCTGTGCTGCTTTTTCATGCGACCCAAGTGTTTCCTTGCTCCCACATTACACCGTACACGCACGGCTAATTTACTGCCCACGGTCAGCTAGGCCCTCTTCCAGCAGTTCTGCTTCCTGGATTTCTTCGGGATCTTTGAATCTCTGCAGATGGAAAGGTCTACTCTAAAGGCAGGCTTTGCAAACTGCTGCCACATTATACATGTCATCTAATGCAGCCTTTGCCGATTTCTTTTTAAAATGTGCCAGTTACTTAAAGGCAACGTGGACAACGAGAAAGGCGGCTTTGTAAAGAGAAGCACCTTTGCGCAGGCAGCATGTGAGAAATGGGATGAGGTGGGAGAGCGTTTGCTAACGGGGAACGGGAAGGGAGCAGCTTTCATGCACTCTGCTCACGTATCCGTCATGTTCCTGCCCCAGCACACACCTGGGTACCCGCCTGGACACCCGCCTGTCTTCGAGAGCCTAATCGCTTGCGGCAGCTCTGATGCTGGCAACCCAGCCCCAGGAGGCTCGGGCACGGCGTGGGGCCGGCAGGACCAGCCCCGCGGCCAGGCTGCCGCTCCCTGCAGGGAGTCCTGCAAGCCCCTGCACCAGGGAGACCCGGGTGGTTTGCTGAGGGTCCCTGCGGCCAGCGGAGCAACGTCAGCAGCTTCCCAGAGCTGTTGCAATACCGGCCCCTTCTCTACATACTGGTGTCGGGGGGTTTCAATGCTGCCAGTGGTGTGGCTGACACAGGGTCAGGAAGCCGTGGCTGTTACCCGTTGCTGCTGAATCTTCCGCCGAGGACCCCGCCTCAGACCACATCTGGATGTGAGACCTAACAGGGGTTAGAGCTGCCCTAGCCCTGCCGGCACGTGCAGACGCCTGGAGCAGCATCAAGGAGGGAGCGGTGTCGTGCCCAGTTTTGCACCTACCCAGCACAGCCCACCCGGCTGTAAAGCGGCTCCAGGGGCAGCCCAACAGCACTTGGTGCGGCCTCTGCAAAATCCCTCGTGAAGGTCTGTAGTCAAAGCCCCACACACGGTTTAGCAGCACGATACGCCGCGTTGGAACTTCCGAGCGCTTAAGGGGAAGAGACAGAGGCACGGCTGCCCCCCAGGAAACCTCTGCAGCGCTACAGGGTCCAGCCCCTCGGCTGGCTTTGTCCTCTGACGGCTGCTTGGGCTTCCTTCGGATGACAAGGGAGGAGTGTGAGCTGTTGATACTGCGGCTGAAAAGGGGGGTTTATTAAAATATTCTTCTGACAGGTTCATTTTCTGAATTCCTCTGGATTATTTCCAGCATTCCAGTTCCATCAGAAAAAGCTCTTTTCAGGGAACGGGTAGAGGCTGTGAGTCATTTCTTCCCTTTTCTTCTCATTTAGATGGAGAAGGTTAATCCTTTGAAAGTCTGAAATAGCCACAACTAACAGCAAGGGAGTGTGCCATTTCACAATGCAAGAGGAGAAGTGCTTGGCCAGAGCAATACCTCGAGAAGCTGTAATCCTGCAAGAGAAGTCATAATAACGGAGGGAATAAATTGTCGCAGCTGTAGCCACTGTTGCCACTCGTGTGTTCGGGTTATGTGCGTGGTGTCGCAGCCGAGGCCAGGCTACGAGGGCTCCCCTCCCCTCGCAGGGGAGCGGGCTGCTGCGGGGCGCTCACCCTCGGCGAGGTGGATGAAATCGCCTCGAGGGCCTGGTTCGCTCTGAAGCACCCAGGCGGCCCCAGCACGCACAAGGAACGCCAGCGGCCTTTTAAAATTACGCTTTTTCATCAAACTTCTTAAAAAAGCCCCGGTGTGGATAAACTCAAAATTGCCATATCCTCAACTAGAGATTTGTCTCTGTGAGGCCATTCACCCCTTTACAGAGGAATTTTTGCGCATCCCGCGCGGCCGGAACACAGCAGAAGACCATCAGGTTCACACCGGGACTAACGGTGGGCATGTGGCCAAGCGGCCCCGCCAGAGGCAGCCGCACTTACCCGTTGCGTGGAGCCAAACCCAAGGGCGCCCATCGCAACAGCCACCGGGGAGCGGCGCGGGAAAGGCGGGCCCTGCAGCGTCACGTCCAGGAGCCACGGTCAGACACTCGCCAAGGGGCCTCCCGAGCCGCGGCTGCGGGAGCCCAGCAGCGATGCTCTGCCAGCCGCTCCTCGCCCCCGGGGCATCGCCCACGCTCCGCAGCTGGCTTTGGCGGGTCCTCGCCCTGCCGGTGCCGGTGCCGCTCCATCGGCTCCGGGAAGCCAGGTTCCGTGGAGGAAGGGACCTGTGGGAACCCGAAGCAGCAGCAAGCCCTCTGCCCCAGACCGCGGGGCCGGGGAAAGGTGCCGGGGGCGAGGCGAGGCGCAGGGCATCGCCCCAGCCCGGGGTCGGCGCCCACCCCTCGGCCGCTCCGCTAATGAGCCAGCGCCTCTTTCCGGAACAAATGTGATTCCAGTTGAAAACTAACATGACAACAGGCGCGCACGGTAATAACCCAGTGAGGAGGCATGGCTCTCAAGACATCTACAGACTCCAGATTAAATGAAATTATGACAGAGAAAAATATGTATTGGCAACATTTCTTGATCCACAATTCAAAGAGAAAATTGAAACCATATTTCCGTAAGAATCAGACGCTGGCAAGAAGTTCTTAATAAACAAAAAGAGACAGGTCATGTAATTCACTCCCTTTTCCTCTTTTTCATTTGTTGGCCAGTAACTATTAAGAGTCAAGAAAAGAAGGTTTTTAACTGAAAACTTGTACTTGAACTCGACAAACAAAACAACTTGGAAGGAAGTTTCCCAGCTGCGAGTCAGAATATTTATGTCTGGAGAGGTAAGGAACATTTCAAAGCATTAAACAATTTGAAAAAACAAAAAAGCTGCTGTTTCGGGGCTGAGGTTGTCTGGTTTACAGACTCCACCTCGCTTTTGAAAAACAAGGGCTGCAAAAGCCAGAGGTGGAGAGGATGGATGTGGAGTTCTCTTCCTGTTAGTTTAGGGACAGATTAAACGGTACCTCCTGGAAGCCAGTCAGCACATCGGTGGCTCATTGGAGCCCCGTTTAAATGGGTCAGCTTGCCTAGCAAGTCAAGCACATCTACGTTGGAGTGACTCAGGTATGTGTCCCGTTAGAAGGTCTCTGCATGGGCACAATTCCACTCAAGAGCCAGCGCCCTACGCGCAGAATTTTTTACCCTGGATTTTCTGCTCTAATTACTCCCAGGATGTAGGGCTTTGGCAGTACCTTGGTTTGAACCGCTAGAGACACACGGAGGCAGACTGAAGAGTAAGGACGAGGGCGCACGCAAACGCCAAGCACCGGCGTTAGGGACGGGTGCTTTCTGGGGACAGAGCCACCCCCTCGGCTGGCAGGAGCAGCCTCTTCTCCGAAGCAGCCAAGTGCTCCCATCACCTCACGTGCAGCAAAATCGCCCCAAGGCAGTGGGCACCTCCTTCCCCCACGCGTCCCCTGTCCAGTGCAGGAGCTTCTCCACGGAGGGAAGGGTTTCGTGATGCAGCTCCTGGTGTTGTTATTGCTGCTCACAGCACAGAGATCGCTCACTTCTGCCAGTGCCAGTCCGGAGAGCCAGGGAGAGGGGGGCAGCTCCAGACCCCCGGCGCAGAAAGGAGCCCGATCCCGGCAGCACCGACTCCTGCTCACGTGCCCCCACAGGCTCTGGAGCCGGAGCCCGCACTGCCGCCCCGGGACGGGGAGCCGAACTCCCACCCACAGCTCGGGGCAGCTGCGGGCCACGACGAAGGCAGCGGCGTGGGAGCGTCTGCACTGTGAGCCCTGGCCGGGGCAGGGGGCTGTGACGTCTGCCACGCAGGAGGAGACCCCCTGGCCAAAGAGCAGAAAAAAACAGAGGAGAAAAGAGCCTGGTGTCAAAACTCAAAAGGAAAGCTCTGGGTGGAGGTTTTTGCTGCTGTTTTTTTGTTGCAAGACAGAAATAAAGCAAAAAATTATTGGAAATCCCCTCAGCAAAGCTGCCAAGGGTAGAGAGGTGGCAGCAACCGCAGCGCACACCTCCGGTGCCGTGCCCGGCGCTCAGCAGCTCCGAAGCCTCCCGCGCTGGGGATCCGGGATGGGCACGCACACACGGGCTGCAAGCCAGGCACGGCACTGCGTGCCGCTCGAGTGAAACGAGTCGTTTGTAGGGTAGCCAAACATTTGCTTTTGCATTATGTTGTCAGTGAAAACGGCTTATTCCAAAATGGAGATTTCCTCAAAAATAGTGTCATTCAAGATTCTTTCTGTTCCAAATTTTGTGGATCTAGACCTGGGGTTTGGCATTGCATTTTCTTCCTTTTTGAAATGTCTCCTCCTTCCTCCTAAGTGAGAACTGGAGGGAAAAGCATGAAAACAGGGTAAATAAAAAACCTAGTTTGCAGAAATCCTTAGGAAAATCCCCAGAGAAGATACCCCTGAAGCACACGGAGTTGCGGAGATTCATTTTCCCGGCTTCCCAGACGAGGAGGAGCAGAGCAGCGTCCATGGGAGGAGTCGCTCCCGGGGGCCGGCGTCTGCTCCAGGGTGGGACCCTCAGCCCCAGCATGACGCCAAGACCCCCTGGCCCCTCAGCAGCCCCCTGGCCCGGCCAGCCGGTTGCACATCCAGGAGGGACAAGGCGAGCCACACCGCTGTCGGTGCGGTGGAGCTGGCGGCTGGGCCCTCCCGCACCACAGAGTGACATGAATTAGCGTATGACAGTGACAGAAAATGGAAAAGAATGGCCCCGCAAATGCAGTTACAAGAGAAAGGCAAATTGATTTAGTGGACATATGAGTATTTTTGAGAGAGAAAGCAAGAGAGCTGCCTGACATATTCCAAGATACCCTACGATTGCTTCTCTTAAGGAGATGTCATTCAGATTTTCCTGAACTAGCCTTTAAATTACAGTTCTATAAATAGATAGGACACTGGCAGTATTTACAGTATGAGCATCAGGTGAAAAACTACAGCTTCTGCAGCGTCTGCTCGTCTCACCTTGTATCTGCCCTGCTGGAGGTTAACTCTTATTTCCATGTTAATGCCGACTCAATCCCAATGACTGCCATTTGTCAAATTAACATTCATTTCAACAACCCAAAAGTGAGAGCTTTTAAACATTAATTCACAACTATGAGCTCTTCTCAGCACATTATTATGTTACTGTGATGAAACAAACTGCCTATGGAAAGATATAGATCCTACTGGAAATGTTGGCACTGCAGATGCGAGAGGAAACCCATTGCGGAGGCAGAGCCAAGGCGGGCTCCCGTGGCGAGGGCAGAGGCGCCCGCATGCCGGCGCTGGCAGAGGTGGAAATAAAAGGAGCCGGGAGCCGGCGGAACCACTGCCCGGGCGGGATCTGCTCAAGCAGGGCATCCCTGGCTTTCCCGTGTGGGTCCCTGTGAAGCGTGGGGGTGGAGGGCCCCCCACCCCGGCTGGAAACAGGGGCTTGCCTCGCGTGAGGGCTCCTCCTTCCTGCACGGCGTTCCCGGGAAGCGGCTCGCTGAGCGCCCGGTCCTGCCGCTGCGCTAGCATGTGTGCTTCCGAGGCGAGAGATTACCGTCTGAAACATTTCAGTCTGTGCTATTTTGAGTCCGCAATTATTCCAGCTCTCACGATGACTGATCAATGTGCTGTCTCCGATTAATAAGACAAATTAGGGGAAGGGCATTCCTACGGCGATGGCTGACGAGGGCCGCTGCCGCCGCGTCCTGGGGCGCGCGCGTGGGCGCGGACGAAGGCAGGAAGCGGCGCCAGAGCCGAATGGCCCTCGGGACTTCCCTTGCATGGGAGCTGCGCTTCTCCCGGCGCACGTGCGCTTCCCTCCCTCCCTCATCGCTGCCTTCTACTGCCTGTCTCAAGGAAGGAGCCACAGCGCTTCCAAAAAATCCTGTGTTCAAGAGCAGCGGGGCACGCACAGTACCTGTAGCCACACGCCCCGGGCAGCCCCTGCTCGGAGCACCCAGCAGGTTCGGTGGGACTTGCCGGACACGGAGGGAATCCTGCCACCCTTTAGCTCGTGAGCACGGACAGCCCCTTTCAGCCTGCACAGAGGCCACCCGCTGCTCCCTGCAGCCTCGGCGCTGCACGTGGTGCTCGCAGCGCATCGGGCACCGCGGGCCATGCTGTCCCCAGGGGCTGGCGCAGCCCTCCATCCCGCCAGCGCGCCCTGCAACCCCTTCCCAACGCCGCATCCCTCCCGTCCTGTTTTCCAGAGCCTAGTCTCCGTTTCAGTTGAGTTAAGAGAAGAGCTGAACTGTTGTGGCTCTTTTTTGGAGGCAATCTCCAGCAGCGCGGTCTGATGTCAACAGCGTGGCAGAGCAGAATAAGGGACTGAGACTGGAGGGCTCACCAGGGACGCCAGAGGTGCTGTTTCCTCTCCGGGACCGATCCCTGCTCCCACCGCAGGTCCCACACGGCTGTGCCGCGGGTGGGTGCTGCTGCGTGGGGACATGGCTTGGCCCCACCAGCGGGCTCAGCCACCGAGCCCCCTTTACACATGCTGCCACGGCTCCGGCGCACGGCTCGGAAGGGCCTGAACTTCAGGCTGGCTGCAGGAAGGTAAATGCACGCAACAGGCTGGTGAGTGGCTCAGCCCAGAACCTGCTGTCTGACGCCTACTTAGGAGGCTGGGACTGGCGGTGGGAGGAGAGGACACCAGGCGGTGCCACCAGGAGCCCCGGTCCCACGTGCCCGGAGGGTGCGGGGCGGCGGGCGCTGCCGGGGCGGTGGGGCACGAGCTCACCGCGCCGCCCTGCAGCCGGCGGGGACCTGCCGCCCTCCCGCCTGCCCGAAGCCGCCGCGGGCAAGGCAGGCCCGCTGGGCTCTGCCGCACAGCGCCAGGAGTGCCTGTCGCGCATCTGGTCTCCCGATTTTCCTGAGGGTCTATCTCCCCAAATAAGCAAAGACAGATACCTACAACTCAACTGCATCCAGAATAATACATGGCTCCTAACTGAATACAAGGCTGTAATTCAATCAAGATGTTCTGCTGACACTATAAACCGGGAGAGCAGCTCAAAGCAGCGTGTATAAATGCCAGCAAAACCCCGAGACTGAATTACAGCCGTACTGTTGCGCCAGACACCGTTGTGGCTCAAACACAGGGGAACAAAGTTCTCTTTGTTAAACTGGTTATTTTAATACATATAAGGAAAGGACAGAAAGGACCTGTTAAATATTTACCGTTTCAGGCCTGTTCTTCGTAGGACGTTTTTTTTCGCATGTTGTTGATATAAGCTGTTATGTGCGGCAGTTAAACCTGCCTATAAAAAGGGAAAGGTTTGAAGTGTGCATGACATATTTCAGGGGGACGGGGTGACTCAGGGGGTTGGTAATGGAGCATGCAGCCTTTCACCTCTGCAGCGCTGGTTTGAATCCAAAAGCCATTACCATCTGGAGGTCGTTTGGCGGCATCCCTGTTACGAGTTGGGCTGTTCTCGCTCCTAATGACCGAGCACTCACATGGTGAAAAGGTCCCCCAGGCTGGCACAGTGCCTGGGCATCCCATCAGAGGGGCCAGGGAGGGCAGGGGACGGGGCTCGAGCCCTCCCTGCCGCCTTCGGGTGCCCCCAGGACAAGCGCCACCCCTCGCTCACCGGGGTGTCACACTGCTGCGTCTCCCGGGGGACAGGAGAGCTCACGACACCCCAAAAACCGGCGGGCCCTCCTCATATCAGGGGGGGCCGGCCCCGGAGCACCCGAGCGGTGGTGGCAGGGCAGCTGCTCCGGCAAGCCCCGGCGTCCCCGTCCCGCTGCGGCTGCTGGGGAGCGGAGCAGGGGGGCCCCAGGTCCCATCGGCGCAGGCCAGCGCCTGACCGAGGAGCACATCACCGGAGGAGAGTTTGGAAAACCCGTTGCCACGGAAACAGCTCTGTTTGCCGTGCGTAGGAGCGCCGTGGCGGTGCTCGGGCACTGCCGCCCTGGCAAGGGCATCGCTGGCTGGAGGGAGACGCCGCGCCAGCGCCCGCCGAGGCACGGAGCGGGGAACACGGGCCGTACGCAGCCAGCCTGGCACAGGGCGCATGGCTCGGGCACCGCTGGCTGCTGGGAGGTGGGAACTGCAGAGCTGCAGGAGAGCCGTGGCGATGCCTGGAGGCGCCGGGGGTGTGTTGGCACCCGCCGGGCAGCAGAAAACAGGGACCCCCGACAGCTGAGACCCCTGGCCCTGAGCCGCTCCGTGGGCCCCTCGGCACCCTCTGTCCTGGAGTATACCTGCATTGAAAGCAACAGCTTCCAGAGCAGACGCCTGAGGCGGGCCGGCAGGCTCGCCGGGCGCCGCCGGGAGCCCAGCGCTGCGCTGTGGGGCGGCCGCCTCGCGCCCCGGCCACGCCGACCGGGAGCGCATCCCGCCGTGGCCCTGGTGACACCTCCTGATGGCCGACCCTCTCCGTGAGGAGTCGCAGAGGAGAGCGGCGGCCTGCGATGGTGCTGCCGATTCGGCCTGCCTGGCTGCTGAGAAAGTGAGGCCTCCGTCCCCCGCCCGCCACAGGGACGGGGGTCCGCCTGCGCCCCAGCAGGGACGGGGCTTGGCAGCCCGCCGCTCGGCGCGGGGTTTTTCCTAAGGAGAAGCCCCAGCTCTGTAGATCTCAGCAACAACTCTGGGAAGAGCTCAGATATGCAGAAAGCACTGATTTTCCACGTGGATGCACTGCCATTAGCCCTGCCCATTAATTAGAATAATGCTAATTGTTATGATAATGGTGATTATATACACTACTTCATATTTACTGAGATTGGAAATATTTAAAACAAACCCTTGCAAAAGCTGCGTGCTTTTATCAAAGCCAGTAATGTCTTAGATAGCATTTTTAAATGCCAAATTTTCTATGAAAATGTATATTTATATCAACAAAATTAATTTCAGCTTAAGCTTCTTATTATAAATAAAAGAAAATAAGTCAATAAACCAATAAATATCTAACTGAATGAAGCAGAAATTATATCCAATTATATTTTCTTTAAAACCCAATTTATCTGCCAATATTTTCTTTAAATGCTCATGTTACTTTTTCACTTACTAACAATAAATGCCTGGATGCATTTCAAAGTGGTGCCTTTTCTATTATTTCATTTCCTGGAGTCCTCGGCTTGAAAGGACATTAATAGCACACTATAAATAAAAAAAAAAAAAGTTACTTAAGGATTTACAGCTGAGGATTTCTATGGAAACAAACCGAAGAGGGGAGTTTGCATCAGCGTGGGGGCGGTGGATGGAAACAAAGAGCGCACACTGAAAATAGAAAAGAAAGTTCGGCCGCCACATGGCAACCCGGGGCCTCCCACCTGCGGCCGGGCTCCGCGCCCGGGGGGAGACGGGGGCGGCCAGGCCGTGCGGGCACCCGGCGCAGGGTGCGTGCTGCCCCGGCGAGGCAGCCCCCGCGGGAGAGGGGGCGGTTTGGGGTGCCCGGAGGGTGTTGCTGCTGCAGCCTGCGCTCAAGAGGAGAGTCGGGGTAAAGCCGCAGGGGTGGTCCTGCCACTGGGACGCCGTGGGGCACCACAGGGCGCCGGGACGTCGCCGGCTTGGGGCACCCCCTCTGCCCCGGCTGCCCAGCTCCTGTGCTCGGCCATGCTCTGACCACCTGAGCATCAAGCGGCGATGAGGAATGGCTCCATCGCCAGCCCTCTCACAAATGGGAAGCGGATTTCCAAGTGAGAGGGACCAAAATGACTTGCGTAACATAGGAAACAATTCAACAATCAAAAAATCTTTCACCACTTAATAGGATTTTATAAATTGAATTATCTCTTTAAGCGCTGACAGTCCTAGCCTATCAATCAATTAAGGGATGCCAGGCTCGAGCCTACAGACTCACTTAGCGGGAGCGCGCTGCTGGCGGTGTGCCGCTGTTGGGGCACCTTGCTCTCCCAGCGTCCCCCCACCCCGCCGCGAGGGCTGGGAGCGCCAGGGGCTGGGTCGGGGCTCCCCCCGCCCCTGGCAGCGGTCCCATGGGACAGCCCTGCTCCAGCCCTCCCGATCGGGGCCGCGTCTGGGACGGATCCCTGACTGCCAGCCCGGGGACCCGCGCTGGGCCCTGCACGGCTAGTGAGAGATCTCCGAACGGCACAGAAATGGGCCCTTCTCTCCACACAAGCTCGCTGGAAGCCCAGTGCCCCGCAACACGGGGTGCTTCCACCTTCTGACAATGTCTGAACCTGAGGCATTATTTCCACTGCCCTTGCCCATAGCCAGCCCCAGCAGGTTTGGTGTTCCGCCACTGAATTATAAGCTGCAAAAAAAGATGAAAGGTCTTGTAAAGAAACCTGTTATCCAGCCTTAATTATTTGTTATGGGTATATTTTGCAGCTAAAATGTCCTTTCGGTCCTTTACAGCTTGTGTCTGTGGCAGCCGCCGGGCAGTGGGGCACGGCCGTAAGGTCAGGCCAAGGGGGCTGAACCCAGTTCTCTTGATTCTGGGGCTGGACCGACCCATGGGTGGGCAGAGGCCCTGGGTGACCTCTTGGTCATGAGTGCAGTCTTTTTGACAACTTTGGTTTAGGTTTCTGCAATTTGCCTCTCGCACTAAGTGTGTATTAATGCAGTAGGTGAAGCTTGCATTATTGATGGCGTGTAGGACCAGGTGTTCACAGACGAAAGGTTAGTTTATTAATCCACTGGGAGACCTTATGAAAAACAAATTCAGGTAAACAACATATTTTTCTTGACTGCTTTTCAAGATTTAAGGCAGGGATCCTGTTCTCGGAGTCTCTTTGACGCATTTCCATTGCACTCTGTTATTACATTCTTCAAAAAAGAGAGATTGCTTCTCGTGCCACGTTCTGGGGAGAGAGAAACCTAATTGAATCTGCTGCCCATGTGCGCTGGACAGCATCTCCTTCCCAATTATGGATGGTCTTGAGAGTTACTAAAACACATGGTCAGGCCTATTTGAAAGACATTTTTCTGTTGGGGGCCCGCTGTATCAATGCTCCATCCTCCCCCTTCTCCGCCTCGGGCAGCCTCTGCCCACCGTCCCCGTCCTCTCCGGTGTTGTGCCCTGCGGAGCACAGCCCTCCCCGTCCCACAGACGTTTCTTCTGTGCCAGGAGCAAGTTTTATCGCGGCTCTTTGCCAAGCCATAGTGGGGAGAAAATGGGTTTCCAAGTGAACCCTCCTGCGTGTCCCCCTCCAGCAAGGAGCTGGGGTGGCCGGGGGCTCTCGGGGCTGGCGCTGATGCCTCCCACACCCTGCACCCCCGCGGTGCCTGGCAGTGCCGCCCTCCCCTCCCAGCACCGCCCCGGTGCCGCGGGCCGCCAGGCTTGGCAGGGCAGAGCCACGATCCGGAGCTCGCCGCTGAGCCCGCCGGATGCCCTGGCGCTGCCGGGAGGGACCAGCTCACACGCGGTGCCCTGGGTCCAGCGGGGATAAGGTGGTCGCTTGTCTGGGGAGGAACTGGGCAGCGAGTGCCGGGCACAGCGTGCAGCTGGCTCAGCCCCGCTGCCCCTTCCGCATGCTTCTCGTCTCACCTCTGAGCATGGTGCTCAGGAGAGAGAAACCCCCGTGCCCCGTGTATGACCACTGAAACTTGATTAAGCACTGAACTTTAATTAATTGACTGGCTTGGAGTAATAAGGTTTACCGATTCACTTTGCCCAACAAAGAAGTGAATAGATAATTTACATTAACTGTCAGGTGTGAGGGCTGCCACTGTGCAAACAGCTACTCTCCTCCACCCCAGCATCCATCAGGCAAGGGGCAGAGCACGCAGGGTGTCCGGCCCCTGCCCACAGCCCCCCGCTCCCTCCACCAGCAGCGTGAGTCCTGGACCCCCCCACGAAACCCCGAACCCTGGGCTGGAGCCGCTGCAAGCGGGGGAAGCTGGAGCGCTCAGCGACCCTCTCTGGCTGCGCGGATGGGGAGTCACCTCGGCCCCCGCCGGGTGCTGGGTGCCTTTGGGGAGCCCTCCCGCACCCCTCCGGCCACCGCGCAGCCGGTGCTGCCGCTCCTGAGGGCAGAGCGCCCGGGGCTGTCGGCCGCGCACGATACACCGCTACCGCCATTTCACCGCCAGCGGCTGGGGAAGCTTCCCAAATGTCAACTTTCCATCCAGTTCAATTATTTCCAGCCCGCACCCGCGCGATTAAAGGCCACCCGGTAAATCCCCTCCTCGTGGCGCGTGCCACGGAGCCGAGCTGCGGCGGCCGGCGAGGAGGCATCTGTGTAGCAAACGCCTCTCGGCCACGACGGGCTCGGAGCGGGAGGGCGAGACTCCCGGAGCACGTGCCCTGCCTGTTTCTTCAGCGTGCATCTTCTGCTCTTTAAATTGATTGGCACTTTCTATTTGAGGAAAAATGAGTTCTTAAAATTGAAATACTGGTTATTGTTATGGTAATACAGCGACGCTGCGGCAGGAGAGATTTTTAAGATACAAAAAAGGTTAGTTTAAATCAAGCAACTGATAGGTGAGTCTATATAAAGTACTCAGGACTAATGAGTTCAGAGGTATCTACGTATTGGGTCTGGCCCCCATAATGCTGCTGATTCAAGTGGTGGGTGCAGGTAATAACCAAGATAACCTGAGGCCTCTGAGATCATTATTGCTTTATCGCGTTTTGTATAAAATATTTTCGGCCTCATTTAGGATGTCAGCCTCTATCAAACGTTTCCTTGCATTAAGAGCGTGACGCATCCCTGCGGCACCGGCATACCTGGCACCCTCGCCGTCTGCCAAGGGAGAAGCTCTCGGGGCGCCCGGGAACCCTCTTAGGGGGACACGGCGCTAAGCAGAAGATTTATTAATAATGTGATGAAAAAAGTACCAAGCCCATATCAGCACGACATAGTGACTGATTCCCAACATATGTTATTGCTTTCTCTCATCTTTACCTGAAATTAGTACTTTAGAGTCCGTACCTTTATTTGGAAAATAGTAGTACACACAGAATTATAAAAGTTTAATACGCTCTCAGTAAAATGAAAAATGAGCGGTTATGATATTGTCTAACACTTTCAAATGTGTTTATTAATTCATGTTTTAAATCATAAGTTTCATTCTGCAGGAGAGTCATACACAGCAATAAGCAAGTTTTAAAATATTAATGAATAAACAATATTTCTCTATTGAAATATAACATGCTTCTTTGAACAATGTACCACCGGTAATAAATCACAACCAGCAGAAAATTGCATTTCATATTTAATACAACTTGAACTCTGCCTTTTTATAAATGATATCTTTTTTGTTTAATTGCCGTCAGTTCAGATCTAGCAGATTGCTAATAAAATTCTGGATTTCCATATTTAATGACGCGTGCTTTTTATGCTGAATTTTACCACAAAAAATGCAGCCTTTTATTATCCTAATAGATAGCACTAATAGGTGATCTCGTATCGTGTGTGCTCTCCGGAAGCCTCGCCCGGGCTCCCCAGCAGCGAGGGGCGAGGGAGGCAGCGGGCCGTCTGCGGGCAGAGCGCGGCAGGCCCCGGTGGCTCTCACTGCTCGGCGTGGGGAGCAGCAGCAGCCTGGGCACAGGGAGCCGCGCCGGTGCCAGAGAAGCGCACGCCTGCCCCGCTCTGCTCCCCCGAAGGTGGCAGGGCTGGACATGCGGAGCCCGCGCGCGGGTGTGCCTGCTCCCCTTTGGGTCTGTTCTGCTGGAGAAGGGCTGCAGCTTCCACCAGGCGAGCGGCTGGGTGGGCGGCCTCCGCTCCGGTGGGGAGCAGGCACCACCAGAGGCGCCTCGGAGCCGTGGCAAGAGGGGACCCCCGAGCCCCTCCAGGCATCCCCCTTCTCCCATGTTCCATCCCTGGAGACCTGAGCACATCAAGGCAGCAGGAGGAGGAGGAGGAGGAGGGCCCCTTCCCCACCAGGGAGGCACCGGCCCAGCAGCGTGCTCCTCGGGGACACCCACCCCAGGAAAGGGGGCTCGTACATGGCTGCGTGTGCCATGTACACACCTACGGCACCCCTACAGCAGCGTGCACGTCTGCACCTATGTTAGTAACCACAGATATGAATGAAATTAATTGGTTTTAATTAGCCTGTGTAAACAAGATCCTTAAATTTGTTGCCACATGAGAGTTTTGGCAGTCTCCAATAAATTAATCCTTTTTATTATATCAATGACAGGGAGATGATCAAATAGGCTTTGATATAGATTTTGGGATTTATCACCTAGTAGCACTCTGATATGCTTGAACTTTTTTTGCCTGCTGCTGCTGCTGGAGGCAAGAACAAGGCTACAAACGGCGTTTGCTCCAGAGCCTGCTCACAGGCGAACCCGGGGATTTGGTGACAAACAGATGGGGGACGCCAGGGAAACTTTGAAGAAAAGTTTGTCTTTGGGATTTGTTGGGAAGGGAGAGCTCTCCGTGGGTAGGCTCACGTGGGGAGGGATGTGGGGGCACGGGGGCTCCTGTAACGAGGCGTAGCAATTAGTGTGTCGTGTCGGCGCATCCTGCAGCCGGAGGCTGAGCTAAACCAGCAGCACAGTCCCCGGCCTCACCTCCGGTGCCGGGGCAGCGAGGCGAGTGAAGGATGTCCCCATCCCGCCACTCCTGCGGGCGAGCAGGGGGTGGTGGAGGGGAGAGCCGGGCCCCTGCAAGCCCCAGGTCTGGGGGCCGTGAGGCTGTGTCCAGCCGGAGCTGGCCATCCCAGCTGCTCGGAGCCGGCGCTGCCAGACGTGCCTTTGCTGGCCGGCACCGCGTGGTGTCCGGGGCACAGTGCCGGGCAGGGGCGATGGGCGAGTGCGGGAGGGCCAGCCCCAGACCCGCAGCCCCCAGCCGAGCAGCTCTGTCCCCCGGCACGGAGCCGGCCCGGGGCTTTTGCCCACTGGCTCGGATGCTGCTTCGCTGCCCTCCGAGAGAGTGGCATGTATGTGGAGCTGAGGACAGCCCTGGGGCTTTTCAGCTGGGTTAAAAAAGGCATGGTCACTCGCACGGCCTTAGCGAGGGCAGCAGGAGCCTGTTGGCCGCCATTTCATGCCATCAGCAGCTACACCGAGACCGCCCGTGTTTATCCCACAGTCTCAGCCTGCACCCGTTTCTCTCGGCACCGGCTGCCTGTTAGCCTGGTCTATGCACATCCTTCCTCCCACCGTGCCGAGCCTGGGGGGAGACAGGCTTCAGCGGTGCTGCGGGACACCTTGGCAGGGCTGGTGCCCACAGCAGATTTCTAGCTCTGGCCCATCGCGGCTGATTTCCCAGGTACTGCCAGGACGCAGCCCAGCACCTACGGCTCAGCTCCCAGCCAAGGTTTTAAGTGCGGGCACCGTCCTTCCCTGTCACCGTTGCAGGAGTGAGCGAGCGGCTTTGTATTTCAGGTGCATGGGGAAAATGAATTTGGGGGCAGACTAGCCGCCCGGGCTGCCCAGCGTGCCCGCAGGAGGCAAGCAGCACCCTCGTCCCACCTGGAAAGCCCAGCAGACCAATTTAGCCTCCCTGCTGTCCCAGGCGTCCCCTCTCCGCCGTGGGCGCCACGGCCGGGGAGCTGCTGCAACAAAACCTTCTCCTGCTCTCCGCCACTAAGGGAAGGATAACTGGATGGGAATTCTAATCATATATTATATTACCGTGTCATATTAGACTAATAAAATCCTAATATGATACAGGAATGGGGAGCATATCATAACTCCTCTGTGGCTAATACAATGCATGCAATAAATCACTCCCAGGGCTTATCCTTAACAATTGTATCAGTGCTTTCTGTGTCATGCTGATAACTCAGTCCCTCTGATCTAATGGTTCACTTTTCTTCACAGTCCATATGGCAGTGACATTAAAGCTAATGAAATAAAATAAAATTTGCCAATCTTTGAAGAATCCCATTCTTAAAAAAGATGTATTTTATTAACACAAACTGGAAACATCTTCAGTTACTCGGAGTTATTTTTATCACATTGGAAATACATGGCACAGACATTGGCATCAGCATCTTACATCCGACTCGCATGTGGTCTTTGCAAAAGGCATCGCTACAGGATAACACCGCGTCATTCAGCCTAGCACGTTTAACGCCAAGTTCGCATCGTCAGCAGAGCTGTCCCCGTTGAACCAGTCCCACGGGGCATGGATTTTGCCGTGCCGGAAGGTCGCAATCTCCCCAACCCTTCCCTTCCTGGGCTGAGGAGTCCTCGTTGCATCCTAGGCCAGGTACAGAGGGAGCCAGGAGCTTGGTGTCTGCATGCCAGGGAGAGGAGATCTTCGCCTGCTTTGCTTTTGGCACACGAAGGTTTGCTTTTCTTCGTGGGGCTGTGAGAGGGCTGCAGAGGCTGCGAGCTGCAAACCCGGGTGCGTCTGCCGGAGTGCCAGGCACCGTTTCTCCCTGGCTCGGGGCTTCTCACAACCCTTCCTGCAGGACACCCTGGCCACCGGCAGCTCCTCGGCGCAGTGGCCATGCCGCGGTCCCCCCCGCCCAGGTGCGGAGCAGGTCGGAATGAGCTGGTCCCAGAAGTGGCTGGTCCAGCCACGCGCAGGGGAGCACCGTGGGTCTCTCCTCCAGCACCCTCACGCCTGTCACAGGCCCTTGATGCGCGGTGCGGCGATGACAGCGGCACGCGCCTTCGTCAGGACAGTGCCGGGCACAGGAGACGGCGATTCCTGGGACCTGCTGCAGATCCCCCCGGCTGTTCCCGCTGTGCTCCGAGCAGGGTCTCTGGGCTGGCACCTCCCAGGGCCGCGGGAGCCACGGCCACGGCGCCTGGGGCTGGCGGGCTTTGCTCCTCCGTCACCGCGGCATGCGGGTGGCACGGGGCTGCGGCAGCTCCGGTCGCAGTGATGCTCGCATGCGCCCACAGCTCAAACCTGGCCGTGGGGAATCAGGACTGCGCCACCAAGCAGTCCCCCGGGCGGGAGGGCTGAGGGTCTGCTCCCCGTGCCAGGAAGGGCACGCGGCGCTGCGGCAGAGGTCCCGCGCAGCTGGGGGGCTGCGGCCCCCGTCCGGGGTGCGTGGCAGAGGAGGGATCTTTGCACGAGTCACTGTTCCTGCAGGAGGCTCTGACGGCCCTTCGGGGTGTAGCTACTGGGTGAAGCACAGTACCATCAACATCATGATCCTAATACTGGTGCTTGCAGTAAACCTTTCTGATGTGTGATCGAGCCTCAAGGATAAGATGTTTATTATTTGCCATGTAACCACATGGCTGTTCTCCAATGTAAGGAAAGGCCAAATTGCACTTGTAATTCAAAGGGACCCAAAGCCTTAATGCTGTAAAGAAGCACGCTAATGATGCCCAGCGGGTGCGGGGCATGCAAGTGCGGCCCAAAGGTTGTTGATGGCCTTCCTATGAACCTCCTCAGTGTGTGACAGGTCCTTGCCTGTGGCCAGCAGAGATGTGATCAAGATGAGGGACGTCTGCGTGTTCATTACGCTGCCTACGCCTCCACTGGCACACTTTACATTTAAAATACTGTTTCCATTGAGCTGGAGCATGAACACTGAGAGTGTGGACTTGGGGAGCTCCATTAGCAAATGCAAATTGTTCGGTGCTTTGTCCTCCGCACACAGAAGTCTTCGGCGTCCGCAGTCCCCATCTGCCCCAACTCTCGTTAACTGATAATGAAGGCTTTGCAATGCACGTCTAGTTATACACTTATTTATTTAAATGCACAACCTGTAGTGAAAGAAGCAATGTTCAATTCTAAAACTGATCGAGAAATCGTGTCTGCTCCGTAAACAAGAGCAGAAGCAGTGACCGGTGCACGAGGGCACGCGGGATGCAGAGGGAGAAGAGTGTGGCTGCGGTCCTGGGGGCGAGAGCGGGTAAACAAAGGTATTTTACAAAATAACCTGCTACAAGAATTGGTGATAAGAAAAGCTGACCCACAAGCTAATCGAATCATGCAAATAATCACTTAGCCACCAAAACAGCACCGAAGGGCTTCAGCAGCTGACCGGAGAGGAAACGTGTCGGGCAGGCGGCTCCTCCGAGCGCAGCCTAGCCTAGGCTCCAGCCTAGCGCCAGCGGGCAGCAGCGAGCGCTAGCCCTCCTCCTGCCTGGCTACGCTAACCCAAGTAGTAAGTAGTTATATTTATCAGAGACCATTTGCTGCAAGTGATTAACGTTAATTTGATTTCCTGTGAGTCAATTTCCTTGAGATATGGTAAATAGGCTATTACCTGTTATTGACCTTTACTTTATTAAAAAGATTTAAAATTAGCATTTATATATATACATCCTTCCAAAAAAGTTTTTTTAATAAAGAAAAATATTTTTATAATCACATTATACTTGCTAGCTGAGGCTGTAGTTCCAAAGGTAATGTTAAATAAAGATGGCAATTAAGAGTGAATATGATGATGACTTTTAAGCTCATCTAAAGGACTGACCCCTTCCTTCGCCTCCGCTCGAATCCTCGCTCCCGAGCAGAGCGGGGTGGAAGCGGAGGCAGGGGCTGACGGCGGGCGGAAGCCCCTGCCCTGCAGGCGCCCGCTCCTGCTCCGCTGCCTGCCAGCAGCACCTCACCCAGGGCCTCCAGCCCCCTCCGGGCAAGAGGGCACTGCCAGCTCCTGGGATCTAAGGAACGGCTCCTGCCCGGTGGCGGCTGGCACTGCTGGCAGCCCACGCGGCTCCTGGGTCTGGCTTGCACTGAGCAGGAAGAAACTGCGTCAACGTTTGATCATGAAAGCAAAAAGTTTATTCATGTTTGAAACTACATATAACTACCACGAGGAAGACTTTTCAATCCAGGGTGTAATCCAGTTAGAAAGTAACACGAAACGGTTTAATACATTAGAATCACTGCCACAAATTATTTTCATGACTCAATCAGTTTCAGAATCGCATACAATACAAAAGAGAGAAAGAAAGGGCCCCCTGTTACACAGGGGGAAATATACAGTACTGAATACTGAAGTCTGTATGCATTACAATTAGTTGTTGGTTTTTGCGTGGATTAGTAACAAGATGAAGAACATTCAAAATGTTTCTCAGTATTTACAACAGTTTCACTGTTTTGTGTTAAACCTAAGCCCCCACGTTTCCGCTTCCGCTTCTTTAAAAGTTGCCAATGCAACCCTGATTCTGTTAAAAGATTACAATGTACATTACATTTCATGGGGAAACAAAGAGTTAATTACAAGATGCAAAAAGATAAGAAAGAGACAAACTACAGCGTGAGTATCGTTCAGAGGTAGTAAGTGAGCACTCTAAGCTACAGAACATGTTGAAAGTCTATTGGTTTGTATGAGTTCGCATGAGGTAATAAAGCTGTGTTTGATTGGTGAGATGTATAAATACTCTTTTGCTACACTATGTACAACACTCCGTATGATGGTGCTTTTTTCCTTTGCTTTTTTCCTTTGTTTGTTTGTGGTTTGCTGCCAAGAAGAGGTAACGAATCTTGGCAGGCGCGTGCAGCACCTAGCTCGTACTGTAAAACCCCGGGTCTTGGCTTTCACAGAGATCAGCAGCAAGTGTCTTCATCTCCTAAGAACAACCTATGTCCGGTGTCGAAACACAGAGAGGAGACTCGGGGTCCGGGTAGTTTTAGCAAGAAAAGATGCTCCTGGTTTCCAATCTAATTTGTAAGACAACAGATCACAACAAAACTGTGACGAATAAGGATTCTTAAACACAACCACTGTTAACCGAAAGAACCGAACAGCTCTTTTTATTCCAACTCTGTGAGAGATATGAAAAGATTAAACACAATCAAAGTCCGCAATTCATTTCGACTTCCCATGGAAATATGGACAAAGTTAAATTTAGGTGAGGTGTTTCTTTGTGTCTGCTCTTGCTACTGAGGTTAAGCTTGTCCTGTACTTTTACCCTTAAGGCCAAGTAATTGGCAACTGTTAGACCAACGTCGTTAAAACTGCTGATAATAAATTATGATAAAATAGTTACAGGGCTATAAACAATGCTAAATCTTGGCCTAATTGGATAAAGTGCTTTTTAACATCGTGTGTTTTAAGTATAAATACAAATGATTATGATACCTTTAAAAAACAGATTTACCAAGTTTTCTAATAAGACAAGGTTTTACAGTAAAGCTGTAGGTGGTTGGCTACAAAAAACTCTTTCCTTTTTCTCCTGTGGCTCTGAATGCGCTAATCAAGGCATCTCAGCTCAGGGAAAAAGTGTTGCTAGGAGATTAGTTAGAGGTATCAGAGTGCACACTTCCCGGCCCTTCTGTAGGGGAAGTCACAGAAGATGGAGTAGTTGCGTCCTGCCAGCCTCCATTAGCCTGAAAAGGGAAAAACAATTCAATTGATACAATTACGCATATTAATTATACCGTACACTGCAAGTATCAGACCGGCAAGCCCGGGGTTTGGGAGGAGATGCTCTGGCAAGGAGATTTTCCTACGCTCCCTCTGGCTGCAGAATTTGCGGCAGGAAAAAGCAGCAGGCGTTAGGCGGGGATGCGGAGAGCACGCTCTGCGATAACGCCGAGCCTTCAGCGGAAAGCCACGCCGAGCAACCAGAAGCCGTTTAGCCAGATGTTAGCTGCAATTAGGACTCTGGGATTTCTGCAGCGACCATCCGCGCTTTAATGAAGAACATCCCTTCAGCCGACACTTCAGCTTTTTCCCCTGAGAAGACGAGTCTGGGGCCATCGCGTTTAACCCCCTCGCCTCCCCAAGTTCGGAATTGCCTCTCTCGGCCCGGCAGAGCCCTCCGCAGGGCTGCTCCGCCCGGTGAGCCCGGCTCCCTGCAAATGTGTTCTGCCAGCACACGAACGTAGGGCTCTGAGGCGGAAAGGGGCTGCTCGGATCGGTTTTCCAATTATCTCTAAACGCAGCCCCTATTTCGGACGTCGCTCCGTGTCTCCGCACGCCGCCGGCCCTCACCGCGTCAGACCTGCATCAGCAAGAGCAGCGCTCAGGAACAAATTTGCCTTATGTCTCGGCCGATCGAGGCAATTGCCGAAATCAATGTCTGATCAAATTTCTGCTGTGGCAGACAGCTTGTCGCTACATATTTTTATGTCAGTCAAGAAGAGGGAGGCGCGGGGCTCGTGAGTTGGGGGACGCTGAGTGGAAGTGACGGGGAGGCCTCTCCGCGCAGCCCGCGAGAGCCGCCCCGGCCCCGCGCTCCCGGTGCCCCCGGCCTTGGCAGGGACGCTTCCCGGCAGGGAAAGGTTAGCCTATGCTAATGTGCTTATGACGTGCTTCGTTACCGCAACAGTCGGCCTGGCTGGGCCCAGGGCTGGGGTGCCACCGCTCTCGCGGGAGGAAGGGGCAGGGGGAGCAATGGCATCGCGCGGGACCCCCCGGCCGGCGCCCCTCGAATCCCGCACCCCGCCCGGATAGGTTTTACATTGAAACGAGGAATGTTCCTCTACCACGACAAAAGAAAACGCTTTATGGCTTCAACAGGAGGAGAAAGAAGCCTCGGTAATTATCTCCTCTGCAGATGAAAAACAGCAAACAGAGGAGCTCTTATCCTGACAAATTCAAAGGTTTGGGTTTGGCTTCTCTTAAGTAAAATTAATGGCAACATCAACCTGCAATCACATCAAGGCTGAAACCTCGCCACCCACTTTAAAATACTCAACCGTTCAGACGCAGACTGAGAATGTATAAAACCCTGCTCCGAATGCAGAGGCACCGCTGCTTTTTTATTTTTTAAAGATATGAGAATCTACTTAGAGAAATAAAAACTCTTGTGCAGATACGAGTCTAAAGATATTCCATCTGAAGTAAACATCATTCCTCTTTTATCCAAATTTATAAACAACAAATGTACAATATTTTTACTCAGCTTGGCAGCTGGAGGAGAGGTTGTCAGCAAGCATTCTTTTTTTCAAATAAATTAATCCTTACTCTGGTGGTTTGAGATTATGCACTGTATTATACAACAGCGCCTTATCAGGCCTCATCAGTGAAGATGGAATTCATGTCTGTAAAATGCTGCAGGCAATCACAGTTTCATATTTTATCATGTTGATAAGGATATCGCAAATTCTCTGAAGCATTTCAAAACACTTAAATGAAAAAGGAGAAATGCAACTAAAAGGCTTTTTATATGGTTTGTTGTGGGTTATTATGAGTTATTTATAAACCCAAAAAGAAAGATTTGACATTTCAAATGTAAAAGATTTGAGTATTTAATGGTACTTTTTTCCCTTTACAATTGAACATCTTCAATCACATTTTAAATCATTAATATTTACTCTCATGGCAAGTGGAAACCCAAAAAGAGGGAAAAACCTCCCATTCCCTGTTGCTGCAGTATCTCTCGCTGGGTCTCCCCGTTCCCCCGCAGCCGCCCTCTCTGCAGGCTCCCAGTGCTGCTCAGCACCCGCATCCCGATCCACAGCGGGCCGAGACACACCGGGGCGGCCCCTGGGATGGGGGAGACGGTCGCTAGACAGGGAACTCCCTACAGTGATTTTAAGGTCCACGAATATGAAGGAAAGCGAATGAAAGTCACCTCTCAAGCAGATATGAAACATTAAAAAAAAATTCAAAGCATTAATTGTTGAAGTTGTAAATGAGAGAAACAAGCTGGAAACGAAGGACGAAAAAGATCTGCCCTCGCCACAGAGGCTGCTGCTGTGGGTGGTATTTCATCGCAGGCTTTCATGCCGACAGAAGAATAGATCTCTGCGTTTATTTATCCTGGCGCCTTGTGTGCAGGCTACAGGGTCCAGCCTGCGAGGGCCTGAGCACTGTCAGATCTCATCGCTTACACTGAGAGGCAGGACATTTAGCGCCTCTCACCATCAAGCTATAATCCCTCAATTTACTAGCATCTGTTTGCCAGACTTACTACTCTCTCCCGTTTGGAGCAACAAGGCCAAAAGTACTTCTCAAACACAGGAGAAACGTGCACCCTTGAAATGGCTAAAAGTACATCAAAGGCACAGTCCTGGTGTCTGACTGCAGGCAGTAACACACACGAGTACAGAGCTGTCTGACCATCTCTGTGCGAAGAACAAGAGCCTTCTCTCCAAGGCTATTATTTTTTAACTCGTAAGGCTGAAAAATATAAAAATTCGAATCGCTTATAGTCACGGCTCTGGGAATTCCTCTCTTCTTACGCTACCAAGACTCACAGCTGTATCAAGGGCTACTCTGCAGTTCATCCCCAAAGATGCGATATTAAAAAACGCTACTGCAAGAGTAATTAATACATGTGTTAATGACTGCATTTACCTGACACCGTGCTTATGGCTCTCCAAACTATTGTTCCCCAGGGTACTCACATTTAAATTATGTGGACTGTACAGTGAATTTCCTCCCAAGCCATCATTGTATCCTCCCGTCTGATTGATAACATGACGCAGGGTATCCACCTTAAAGTAAGGGGAAACAAAATTCATCATTCCGAATCTATTAAAACATCATCACTTACAATAGGCAACATTTTGAATTATGTGAGCCAAAAGGGTTTAGCACCTTCTATGAAAGGCAAATTTATCAATCAAGAATGACTGGCAGAATTTCAGCAAATCCTTGCATGTTAAAACCCATACATCTTTGCTTCTCACACCAGCCAAACAACAACTTCCTCACAGCAGTGCGTCCTGTAGGTCCTTCTTAAGTGTCTGCAGCAAAGTGCTGTGCATATTTATACGTCTGTATGTGCTTGCATGTATGGGAAGAGATTATGGCATATATACTGCATACAAAAAATGGAGTTAGCCCTGTCTGAAAGGATTGGAAAAGTGGCTGAGAATGAGTTGTACTTAATAGCTCAGTTAGATGTGTTCTGACATTTAAATAAATAAATAAACAAAAGTTTGTCCACTAAATGAAAGAAAGATGTCTTTTTTTAAAAAAAGGGAAAACAAAGAAAAAAAAGAAAAGGAAAAAGAAAGAAAATTCACTGGATTTACAGTGTCCATGGAAGTCAGACGCACCCAATCCCATTCCATGAGCTCAAGCCAGAGCCGAATGCATTCACAAAGCTTAAAGTTTCAATCAGAAAAAAATCACTTTCCTTTATATTTGTGAAATTCAATGCTGGAGTAAGAATAGGTCACATTCAGAAATATGCAGCCTCCACTCGGCAGCGAGGCACAGACCATTGAATAGAGCCAGAGTAAGGTGGAATTTTTAGCCCAAACCCTACCCTGCTAGAAAGGCCCTACTTTGGGGCATTTCTCCTACCTGTGACTGCACATTGGCTCCGACTTGGGACCCCTGGTAAGAATCCCCATTCAGACTCTGCATGTTCATGAACATGTCCCCAGAATTTGGGAGGTTAAAAGAACCAGAAGAACCTGGAAAGGAAAGAGTTAGGTAGCTGAATAACAGAGAGCTGCAAATATATAACCCCAGAGACCTGAGGGCAGGGGAAGGAGAAGAAGACAGGAGAGGAGAAGGAAAGGCAGCGCACAGCAGAGGGCAAGCTGCTGGCCCCGGCGACGGCGAGCTCGGGCCGCCGGCCCCCCGCCCACCGGCTCGTGCGTCCCGGCGGGGGCTGCTGCCGGGTCTTGCCACGGCGCCGGCTGCTGCCCGGGAGCGCAACGCTGGGAAAGCCTGGAAGCCCCGTGCGTCCCGGCTCAGCTTTTCCCTCTGGAAGAGCAGCCCGTACAACGACAGGCTTTCGTGTCGAGAGCTTTCCTCCGGTGGATCCCTTCCTCGTGAGATGCTATCACCAAACACTCGGAGAAAAACTCACTTTGAGCCTGTGCTTAATGTCGCCTTCAAAAGGAAATGGCTGGTAATTTCTAATCAGCCGATTTATTACCATCTGAGGAGGAACCTTTTTCTTACTTTTTTTAGATTAAAGCTTTTTTTTTTTCCCCATGGATCTTTATGCCCTTTAAAAGTTGTCTACAACTAAGTCGCAGCGAAACTTCACTGTAAATAGTGTCAAACACATCTGTACTTCGTGGAGACCTTTGCCTCTGGAGCCCAAAAAAGCAACTTCCTCTTTAAACACTCCCCCTACTAATTTAATGCTTAGATTTGTAAAATGTCAACAACACACTAGCGAGACAAGTTTTAAATACTGCAGAAGAACATGTGGTAGAGCAACTCCAAAATAAAAGTTGCTTAGATTTCTATATATAATATCAACTCCATTTCAAGCAACACAGAGTTTAAATTCTAATTAGCGCATGCTAAAATATTCCTCTATTTTGTTCTTATCTTGACAATAAATTTAACAGTTCTACAAAAACAGACTTGGAGCTCTGTCTCATTTTATGTTATTTTCATTGAACCAGAAAAAGCTTAAAATATCTACAGAAACAAAGAAGCTGCCAGAACCCCGAGCCCGGCAGACGTTACCGCTGTGGGAATCACGTGGGTCCCCCATAAGGCCACGGGAGCTTCGCCACCGAAGCCGCTGGGACCACCTACGGCAGCGCTCAGCCCTCGCAGTGGTCCAGCCTGGAGGTCCATGGGCTTGGTACCACTCCCCGTGCCACGGCTAGGTCTGCCAGGGAGCCGCAGCCTCCTCAGCCCGACCGAACCCACTAGGGCATCATCGAGGGTCTTCCTTTACAGACCGCCCTTCGGGATGCTTTAACGCACGAGCCGGGTACGTACCAGAGTTTGGTGTAGTGGGGGAGTTTGTCTGATTGTTCTGGACAGCCGCGGCCACGGCGTGTGCTGCGGTCACGGCCGTCTTTGCTGCGTAGAGATTGGCTTCTTCCTGGAACTTCCCGATGTTCTTCTTGTACCTGATTCTCTTATTGCCAAACCAGTTGGACACCTGCCGTGGGGAGAGGTGGGAAGAGTGAAGGACACAAAGCGCCTGACACAAAGCACGATCGCTTCGAGATGGCGCGTTTGGTCCAGCAGGTACGCGTGCCCCAACCCCCAGCCCGCATCTGCCAGATACTCCCGTTAACTAAGCAGTAACCGAGGACCAGCTAAATGTTGCTATGGATGTAAGCGTGATCTGGCTCTGCTGCTCTGCGGGCCAACCGATGCACAAGGGGTGGCTCTGATGACGACGCATATCCTGGAGCTTGCTGCAGCATTTAGTACAGCATTGTCTCCTACTACTATGAGCCATTTGTCAACGAAATCAGAGCAAGACCCCGAAAGCTGCTGAAGGGGGACCAAGGTCCGGTTGAGTGAGGGCGAGCAGGCAGTGAAAGCAATTGTTCTTTATTTTTGGGCTGGAACAACCTTGGCAGCCCACTCACAGAATCGTCTTTGGTCGGCTGAAAATGAAAGGAATCATATAAATCAATAATGGCTGAAAAGTCACTTTGTCATCTCCCTTTGAAGATACTGTACTGAAGCCAAGATGGCTCACGGGGCACCGACTATTAACCCACGCAGAGGTCATGGCTGGAGCCACTCAGAAAAGTTTGTACAGTCTTTCTCAGTGGCTTTGTTTAACTTCAGCTGCTACAACAGAGCTCCTAAATAACAGATTTAGGACAACGGCCAAGACATGAAAAGAATCTGCACTATCACAGAGGTAAAGGGAGGGACGGTAGTAACACAAGCGGTTATCGGCCATCCCCGCAGCGAGGGACCCGGCCATGCAGCGAGACCGGGGTCCCGTGCTCCCCGGGATCCCTGCAGCTGCACCCCGCCATGAGCCACAGCGGCTCTGCGGCACCTCTCAGACCCCCGTGTGTGCTCCAGCACAGCGCCCAGTAAGGCACCCGGCTGCCAGGAAGAGATGAATCTTGCTGTATTTTATATAGCTATAGCTTTTCTTTAAACACAATTAATGAAAAGCCTCTAGCTTTTAACGGTAATATGAACAGTACCTTATACATTCTGTTCCCCAGATAATACTCCACTGTATTCTATATATTGCTCTTAATATTACTTTGTCAGTCAGAGAAGCAATAATACATTAATGAAACCTAGCAAGTAACTATTGTGGACAATCAGATTATGCTTTATTAACAGTTTCATAATTGAGGAATCTCTGTACATCAACTGTATTGTCCACGGATGTGTGCGAGACCCCTCTGTTTATGCACACCCCTGGACCAATCAAACAACAGCCATCACTAATAAAGGTTTATTTAATTCTCACAGTAAAATTTTAATATCACCAGCAGCCTGGGGAAGCCTCAACGAGTGGATTTGCTTGACATCAGATCGTTTCCATTCTGCTAGTCCCAATACTTCTTAATCTTTAATATCAAGGCAATTAAAATTAATGGCCACTCATCCAGAGCCACTGTGGGCAGTGTTTCCTTGACATCAATTGTTTGATGGGATTACCTAGAGGTTAAACTAACAAGCAAGGTTTAATTGGAAGCAATGAGAGGAGCAGCGATCGTACGTTATGTTTAACCCGCATACCACATCTAAATGAATATACAGAAATGTTAAACTATTTCTGAGATTAAAGCACGCGCCCTGCACGCCGGCAGAGCACGGCATCTGGGGCAGCTGCAGCCGCCCCGAGGAACCAGGGCATCCCTCCGGGGTAACGCAGTCGCCACCCGGGCCCCTTTGCCTCCCAGCCGAAGGACTCTCTGCTCTTCCATGAAGCACATCAGCGAGGGCGGCAGCAGAGCGTGCCACGGCCCGGGGGCGCGCAGGGGCTCCAGCCGCAGCCGGGCAGGCACGGCCGATGCGGGCGGCTGGACGCGTCCAGGACAGGGCCAAGGCACCGCTCGAGCGGAGGCTGTGCCAGGCAGGTTTTAGGCTGGATTCAGCACAGCGACGTTTTTCCTGTGGGGCTGCGCTGGCTGCCTGCAGCTCCCGCCTCGCCCTGCCCTTGCCGCTGGCACCGGTGTCGTCCCAGGGGAGGGCCGCGATGCTGGTGCTGGTGCCCTGCGGTCAGCACCGGGACCGGAGGAGCCACGGTGCCCTGGCTCCCTGCCCAGCCCCACGCTCACCCCAAAAATGGAAGTGGTCTCCGTCGCGAGCCGCTTCACGACACATTTTTCATTAAAACAAACTATCTCTTCACATAAAAAAGCAATGAACATCTTTCTCCTCCTGATCATTGAAGGCCAATTAATTAATTGGGCTTAATTGTATACTACATTTCAAACAATACTGTTGCACTTATTTATCATGCTAATTGCAATGTTAAATAAAAAGACAATAAATTATTACTTAAATTATCAAGATGCCTAATGTGGGATTTGGGATGGGGCAGGCCTGCCTCGTGCACCGGCTGATTTCATGGGATAAATCAGCGCTCGTTCTGCAAAAGATGCAGCTGACACGAGAGCATCACTGCTGAAAATAGAGAACTGCGTATTTATGGAGCACAGAAATTTTTCCACTGTGTTTCCAAGTGTTTGCAGCACACAGTTTATGTTCCACATCTAATCAAATAGCACAAAATAGAAAAATTTGAAAAATCAGTGTGGCACAACTATGGTACATGATCTAAAATGAACAATTTTATCACTAGAAACTAATTAAGCTTGCAACTTTTTCCGCCCTCCTTGTTTCCCAGAAGTCAAGGGGTAAGAACCTACACATCCATAGCTCTTCCTGCTGAGAGAAGCAAACAGACTCGGAAGAAGCAGGGGCAGGAGGGGTGTGAACATCAGCTTCTGCATTCTTTCTTTAAAAGAATTTTAAATATATTCCCTTGTCAAACACATCCTTCTTTTGTTTGAAGCAGTGAAAAATTTTATTGCTGTAATCCACTGACACGCTTTCAGCAATGACTATGCCCTTTCTACAGCCCATGTGATAGACTGATAGTTGTTCATGACACCCTGAAAGAGGCTCATCTGCAAAAGTATAAAACATCAGCCTCGCAGCCATGGTAAGGGGAGAACAGATGATACAGTTTATCTCCCTCGAACACGTGCTGATCGGGTAGCTCTAAATTACAGCCGACGATGTTCTCTGTTAAGGACATTTTTTTCCCCTAGAATTACCTTTTCCATACTCTTAAAAATGAAATTGCGTGAGGTGTTCATCTTAACAAATAGTTTGTCTTTATGCTTTTCTTGAAAAACCTTCTCTACATATTATTTTAAACACCGATATCAAAACTGAAACCATCTATCTCCCATCTGCAACTAAATGATTCTGGGAGACAATTTTCTTTGCAGCTCAGTAAAGTGCTATGGCAGCAAGATTTCCAGTGAGCTGCTTAATCTGGGGGGAGGACGACCCAAAGCACTCACTAATTAAGTGTTTGAGGGAGAAAGTGTTCTGCCATGAATCTGCCCCCAGCATTTACAGGGCACTTACAGTACAAGAAAGAAACACCTTGGATCATCATTAGGAGAGGCTACAGGGGAAGCCTGGCTCAGCCAGAAAAAGGACAAAGCCTCTTCGTCAAACCTGAGCCACGACCTCCAGGAGTTTGGAAAGCCATCCGTTAACTTGCTTGCTTTCCTCATTTTCCAGCTCTTTGCACCTCTGGGGCATTTGTAGCACGGGAGTTAACTAGGGCACGGTGCCAGGCGGGGCGACGTCCGAGGGACTCCTGGTCAGGGCTGGAAATCCGTGCGCTCAGAGGTTTTTCAGAAAAGCCCTGTGCGAGGTGTAGCTCAGTCACTCGCTTGGATGCCATTGCTTATCCCATGCGATGCTACTCCTGCCAGTATTTCAAATGACTGCTCAATTCACCCCCGATTTCCGGACTGCATCCTCCGACTTCTGCTGCCAACCACCGGAGCAGTGTGCACTGGGCTATTTTACAGTGCTTGCTCAGAGCTTTTCTGCTAGACGGCCTCAAAAATATATACATCCTTCAGTGCAAAGAAAGACAACTCCAGCCCAGTTTGACCTAGTAAATACCAACTAACCCTGCAGTCCCGCCGCGTGGCCTTTGGAAGTGCCTTTGAAAAATCAAAGATTAGGGTATCCCTAGTATTCACATTTTCTACCCATGACAGCAGATCTATCGGGAACTTACACAACCAGCTGATCACAGGCACTCCCCCTCTCACACACATGCTCCTCTCCCATTAAATTATACATCGCCCTGTTTTCGGGCTTCCCCATCATCCGGCGCTTTTCCAAGCCATTTATAATCTCTTGCCAGAGCGAAGCTCCGGCCGTGGCCCCAGACCTGCATCTCTGGCAGGTAGCGCCTGGATCGTGTGGTCAGCGCTGCCCTTGCTCCAGGCTGGAAAACGTCAACCTGCAGAGCGCAGGCTGCTGTACGCAGCGCTACAGAGGACGCAGTGCAGCTACTCCCATTGCTCACCCAGACTTCCTAATGGATTCAAGAAACAACTAATTCATGCTCATATCAAATATTAAAGAGACAAACCTATATTCAAGTCACAGGCTCACTGCTGCTGCTACATTTTTGGACCATCTGCCCGCCTTTTATTTCATTCTACAACATATACATTAAATCTTATCAAACAACCAATTAAGAAAGAAATCAGATCTATTAGCACTAGAAGCAATCAGTTATGGCTTCTCAAATGTTCCATCTCATTTCCTTCAGTCACTTCAGCCTTATCTAGATCTAGCTTTTTATCTGTCCACTCTGCAGGATCACTAACTCCTTCTCTGCCAGGCACAATTCACTGTCCACTGGGTGGACACAAAACATCTCTTCAGCAGGTCTGGCGTGCTCTCTACCACGCAATCTCTCCCAATTACATTTTGCCAGCAGAGCCAAAGAACTTTTGGTTTCTCCAGGTTGGTGTTGATGGCATTGCCTCTCCTAACTACACAGCAGGCTGCCTCGGCTCACGTGGGAAGAGTTTTGGACACCACTTACTGGAGAAATTGCTATAAACCATCTTGTGCCAAGAGGACTGAAACCAGCAACAAGACGTAGGGCTGCAGACCAAGGTGCCCAGGTACTCGTATGATCTCAGGCTGTTTGGCTGGTTCCAGGCATCCACGGCAGCCGCAGGGATGCCTGTGGGCATAGGTGAGCTGCCCAGTGCCATCACGGCTGCCCCTGTACCTGCCGGGGCTGCAGTCGCTCGTATGACGCTAACAGTGATGGGGGAGCAATGTGAGAGGGAATGAGTTTGGTGCTGAATTTCCCCCCAAAATTCCTGCTCATTACCACAGCCTCTTGGACTGGGAGAAGCTGTCCCCGTCTCCATCCCTTACCTTCCCCCGGCACCAGGCACCCGTGCTTCCCACCCCGCCTGGAGCACAGTATGTGCTGCATGCCGAGGAACGAGCAAGGGGAGAGCAAGGCACACACACATCTCTGCTGGCCTCTCATGTCACGGGGCAGTTTTGCTAGGGTTTGTACTGAGGGTGCATCCAAAGTCAATTAAGTAGTATCAGATCTGGGGGAGCTGGGCGGCCTTTCATTTGAAAGTCTTCAATAAAGTGCCTGAATTTTTCATGCATTCAATGGAGACCTATAAAGTAAATCTCAACTCAGGTTTTAATTATAAAGCTAAAGGTTGCATTGCTAATAATGCCAATACTGCAACCTGCAATCATTAATAGTTAACACATTCGCCGCGGGCATTGTTCCTCCAAAGGGCCTGAAATATTGATAAGCAGAGCTGATGGAGCTGGGAGGAGATGGCACGCCGGCCCTCACAGCGGGATGGCTGGAGAACTTGGAAACTGCTCGTGAGCTTTTCCTGCCGCCCAAGTGCAACCTTCCCCAAGCTGTGGGAGCCAGACTTATTTGGTTTTCTACCAGCCACAAGAAAGGCAAAGTGTTATTTTGCTTTTTAAGCTATCTGGTGAAGGAAAGCTCGATGGAGCAGTGCCATGGGCCTGAACGGTGCTGCGAGACGCCAGTCCAGAACTGTAAATGTACTTTGGCCTATACAAAAGGCAGCCGTAGCCAAAGAGAGCGCACATTTCTGCTTAGGGAGATGCTGCTTTTCTTGCGTTAACTTCACGGTAACATCCGTTAGATGTGATAAAAGGAGCAAATCTGCTTAATACATTTTTGCTACAGAGAAGCCACTCACATCACATCAGTGCATCAAGAGGCTGAATTTCTGGCTGGCTTAGAAAAACAACTTCACACAAAGAAATTCTGATCTATAGAGATAGATTATATGTTTGTCAATAAACTGGTCTTCCCCCAAATAACAGTAAGTTGTAATGAATTCGTAACAGACAGTAAGGCTCAGCTAGGAACCTTACTGACTGCGCAGAGAGAAAGCAGACGTAAAGGAGGGTGCCAACCTTACAGCCTTTTTATTTCTATCTTCATCTTCCCACGCACACTCTTTTTACCCCAGCACAACCCCGGCCACCCGCAGGCACGCTGCCTTTCCTGCGGAGCTTAGTCACATTCCATCACGCTGCTGAACTTTATCATGGTCAATAAAGCAAATCTGAAAGGCTCACAAAGGTGCTTTGGGCAGGGACCGGCTCCATAAGGCAGACCTCCGTCAGAAGCACGGCCCAGAGCCTGGTGGGAGACGGCAGCTCTGCAAGGGGAGCTGGGAGGTCAGCGCACTGCCCGGGGCACAGAGGGACAGGGGCCAGGACCCGCTCCCACCCGCTGCTTACCTGCGATACTGTGATGCTGCATTTCTTTGCCAGCTCTTCTTTGGCTTCTTCACTGGGGTAGGGGTTACTGAGGTGGGAGTAAAAATACTCATTCAAGATTTCTGTGGCTTGTTTACTGAAGTTACGCCTTTTCCGTCTGAAATGAGACAAGAAAAACCACAGTTGTCCTTCCAGATGCAAACAGGTCTGGCGGGGTCAGCTGGGGTGGAAGCAACCCTTGTTTCACATGGCCATGCCCCAGCACACAGCAACACGGCAGCACCATCTCAGTACTCCGATCTCTTTGGGGCAGCCCTCCTTTGGGGCTGGGCTCTATCCTGACACCACGCAGAGGGGGCAGCAGGCTGCAACACCCACGCTCCTACATCCAGCCTTGCAAGGGCCTGGGCTCTACTTCTGGCCTCACACCATCCACCTGGGGTTTCATCCCATGAGTGCACAGGCCACGCTGCAGCAGAAAACATGGTGAAGCAAAGGGCAAGGCAGGGTACTGAGCTGAGCAGCCTGCCTGTAGCACCTCCACACCCAAGTGTACAACCCCACCTGAACCTCCCGGCCCTTAAATCACTGTGCTGAGAGCAGCCTAACGATCCTCTTTCCCTTTAGCAGCAGGTCAGCTGGGGCTTCTGCACAGGTGCCTGGGGTGAGCACAGGGGAAAAGGACGGGGCAGCCTCACTGCTGTGTCCTTGTGTAGCACTCATAGAGCTAATGGGCTTCTGTGAGCAAGTGGCTTTGAGGGCTTTGCGAGGGGCAGCCATCTGGACACCCTCCTGTCGAGGGCTGAGCAGGGCCCAGGCTCTCGTGCCGCATGGGATGGGTACTGAGGCGTGCGGCTTCACAGCCTTCGCCAGAAAGCGAAGCCTTTCCGAAGCACGCCGCCTGGCACGTGCTCCAGCCAGCCCGGCGGCAAGGCAGCGCCGGCCGGGAGCAGCGCAGCCCCTCCAGCGCAGCAGGCAGCCGCACAGGTTACAGCAGCGGCATCGCACAGCTGCGGTGCCTGCCCTCCGAGCTGACATGCTCTCTCCTTCTTCCCAGAACATCCTCTCGAAGGCACTGGTTAAACACTTCCTTCAGAGCTCCCTTCCCCTCAGGGCTGGTTGCAATCAAACTGCCTGCGCCCGAGGCCAGCAGGCAGCCGAGTGGCAATCCCCAGCGCTCTCTTCCAGCAGTATCACGATGCTGCTAACTACGCTGTATCCTGGAGTAGGCAGACTCTCTCCCTAGAGCTATGTTTATCTCATTACTGTGCTTCCGCTCATTTTGCCTTATTTACCTTCCTCCTTTTTAAAGAAATCACTTTAAAATGTGCATCTGCAAGCTTTACCTTTTGCAGTTACTGGAGCTCTCCATAGACATCTCCTCCAACTGTTTGTAATTACCCTAATTTGCCACACCTGCCAGTGACCTCCTTGTTAATAAAATTATTTTGCTCTTGTTTAGCTCCTCACAGCTTTCAGGTGTGAAGCATGAGCTAGCTGCTGACGGCAGGCTCTGCATGGTGCCTGCTGCTCCTCCCCGCTCTGCCGGGCTCAGCTCCTGCTCCGCTGGACTCTGCCAGCTGCCAGGGTCCTGCTCTGTGGACGGGAGCCCTGTGAAAGGGCTGGGGCTGGGGCTTGATATCCCACCTCGTAAGGGCTTCCAAACAAATCTGGCTGTGCCTATAAACCCCCTCCTAATCCCTGTCCACCTGTTTCCTTGCAGCCTGCAGAAAGCACAGCCCGCGTTGGAGGCTGGCTGGCTGTGGGGACGGGCGCTGAGCTCCGGCAGCGACACGGGTGTCCGAGGGATATCTGTGCTGGCCATGAGCGGTTCAGAAGGTGCTGCCTTCTCCCATGCCCCAGTCAGGCAACAGCTTATTGGGAGACAGGCCAGCAGATCTGGCTTTCAGAAGCATCTTCACCCTTATCTTGGGCGTGCGCAGCTACCAACCCAGCATCAGCCACAGCCTGTGGGCACATCCCTCCCAGAGAACTTAGCTCTTCCATTACGGGGTCAGTGTTTTGCAAGGCTGGCCTTATGCTGCGAGACATCAGTACGAGCAGCCATTTAAATAACTGCTGGGGTGACAAAACAGCCCTTTGCACAAATCCTATGTGACTCCCGTATGAGCGGGGAAAACAAACGAACGTTGGGTAAACAAGCCTAGTCTTTGCACTAAAATAGGTAGGAAAGACATTGCTGTTTATGAGAGCTCTGTGTAGGAAACCCCCCTGGGTGAAGGACGAGGGCCCTGGCTGTTTGCTGGGGCAGGGCAGTCTCTCGCAGCGGGCCCCTGCCCATGCGGGGATGCAGCTCCCAGCAGGGTCAGGCTCTCCCTGGGCTGCCCAGTAACCGTCCCTTCCTCCCAGAAAGAGCCAGGGGCACCCACCTCTGCCTTACCTGGCATCGAGGAACCTTGATCTTAAAATCATTACTGCTTCGCAAGTACTTTGTTTGAGTTGCATCTGGATGGAGCTGAATTTTCGATGAATGATGCCCACCATCCTTTCAATCTCCTTGGGAGAAATGGGACGTGTCCGGCTCTGTTCTCTGAGAAGGTTCATCACATGTGTGGTAAATTCATTACATGCCTGCAAAGGAAGGAGAGGCTTAGAAATTGTTTGGTGCCGTCCCACAAAGACACAAGCTCAGGCCTGGCTGCTGGGGAGGGCGCAGTGCCGGGGGGGCTGGGGGTCCCTCGCGCTGCCCCGTCCCCTGCACACGCACGCAGCCGCGGGAGCAGACCGCAGGCACCCTGTCCGCGAGACCCGGGTCTGTCCTGCGGCAGCCAGGGGAGCCAAGCGCCCGCGGCACAGCTCCTTCCGCGCTTATCCCTTTCAGAGCAGGCTGTGTCCCCACGGCCCCAGCCAGACGGCGGTGGAGAGGAGAGGTCGGGATCGGCACGCGTGACGGCTGCGGGCAGGAGCAGGATGCGAGCGGGGGCCAGCAGGTGCTCAGCAGCCGAGTAAGCAAAACCTGGCAAGGGCTGCCCGTGCTGGAAGCCGCCGAGCCCCACGCAGGCAGCAGGCAGGGCTGGCACCCCACAGCCGGTGAGGGTCTCGAGACCTTTCTGAGGCGCCGTGCGCATCCCCTTAGAGGGTGGGTTTCAGCGAAGCCAAGCCAGAGCCTGGCCCACACCGTGCCGCTGAGGCGCTGGAGGAGGGAAGGCACGAGGAGCCATCAGTTATCAGTCCCAGACTGTGCAGGCGAACAGGCACGGTGATATAAACTTCTCCAGGCTGCATCATCAACAGACGCCGCCTGATCCGAGCCTCTGCATGACCAAGCGGCTGTCACGCTGGCATCCCGGCTTCCCCCACGCAGGCTGGAAACTGCCACGAACTCTGCTGATTTATTTCTCCCTTATCTCTTTCAAAAACAAACGCCAGGACTGCTGTCTGCTAGGCAGAGCTGCATGGCGGCCACGGGGCTAAGCCCTTCCCGGGGGCCAGCCCGGTATTTGAGCACGTTTCAGGCACTGACCTACCCCTGTCCCGACGGAGCCCTGGCAGAGGAGAGGGGCTGGGTGCTGGCCTCCATGGGGTGTATGGGTGGCGCAAGGCAAACCGCTCTCTGCTCCCCAAACCCTTATCAGATGAAGGTGGATGTATGCAAGGCCGGCGCGTCTGTGGGAGGTCTGCACGTTGGCTGCGCAAGGCCAGACACCGTAACTCGCCGCTGGGCTGCAATCACGGCCAAATAAGGCCACGGGATTTCGCTCTCGTGCATCTAATGTAACGGGCAATGAGCACGATGCTCAGCAGCCAGTAAATCACGCGAAGAAAACTCTGCAAGTACCTCGTCCAGACCCCATACATTACAAATCTGTTTGACTCTAGCTCCCCTTTTTCCTCTGAAGCCAGGGTGAAAAATATCTACGTAATTTGTCTGACAACTACATTTTCAGGGATTCTCCTGCATTTCAATAGATTGTGCAAGGGAAAGAGTTAAAAGTGAAAAGTTTATGCATCTAAAAACTCATAATTTCCTATAACATTTGCTGAACGTCTCACAACTTATTAAGTGAAGCCATCTATGAATGCAAATGCTGATTAGCAATTTGGCAATAGCCCAACATTCGCAGAATTCACATAGCTTTTCTTTAAACCAGTAGTTCATACATGATTAATTAGAACATCTCATTTATGTAGTGTGCACTTTAGCTCATTACTCTAAGTAAAATTCGTTAAGTATTTACATTTAGATAATTAAAATCTGGGTACACCCTTAAGAAAGATGCATACACTTCAGGCAAAGTGATTTTTTTTTCTTTACACTACTGAAAGTAAATTACAGGCTAATTTACATCCTTGCAGCACCCGTTTGGAGGCGGCGCTCCGGCGAGGCGAGGCTCGAGGCTCGGTGAGCCTTGGTGCGGACGCCCTTCGCCTGGCGCCGCCGAGCGCGCTGAGGTCACAGTGCCGCGGCGGCTGCGCCAGCTCACCGCCGCTCCGTGCCAGTGCCGACGCGGCGGCTCCTCCCGCCTGCTGCCACTCCCTGACTTTCTCAAGACTTTCTGAGCTGCTGGTTAAGGAGTTCAACACATCTCATCCTCGCTTCCCATTTGCATATTTTCTTTCTTTAATGTCAAGTGTTTTGACATTCGAGGCAGCAAAGCTGGCGGAGGTGACCAGCCGCCGTCCCCTCTCGCCACGTCGAAGAGACAGGGACGCTGCCCTGAGCACCCCCTGCCACCCTCCTCTCACCCACGGAGAGCAGGAGTCGTCCCGGGCGACGCATTTCTCCTCCTCCCACCCCAAAGAAGGCAGACCCGGCACAGCAGCGTGCCTGCCCAGCGCGGGAGCCGACCCCGAGCCCCCAGGGAAGCGCGGCAGCCCCTGGCCTGAGCAGGGGAGGCAGCCGGGCACCGGTGACTGCTCCCGCCACTCTCGCTGCACCGGACTGCGTCCCTCCTGCGCGTCATCTGCTGAGCTGCCGAGACAATCTTAGCATGCAAAAGCTTGGGTTCGGCTATCCAGCCGACAGCAAAAGCACCAGCTTTGGCCCACCCGGTAAATGATGCGCAGAGGCGCGGTGACGTAGGGGCCGGAACGCAGCAACTCCCTCCCTGAGACGAGGCAGCGGCTCTGACTGACCCAAAGATATGGCTGGATCCAAGTATGTGGCACTGAAAGAACGTTTCAGGCACGCAGCTTGCCACGTGCCCCCTGGTTTGCAGATCAGCTGAATTCGGTTTTGAAGTACAACAAAAATGGCAACTGTTGCATTAAAAATATTTTCAGGTATGTCTTTTGTACGAGAAACGCTTCCCCACAAATATAGTATCAAAAATTGGATGTTTCAAAGCTAAAGTGAGTTTCCTGCTTTCAAGAAGGAAATGTTTCCTGAATTTACTTGAATTGCTTGATGAGATTTCATTTGGTTACAGCTACTTAGAGGGCCTAGTTTTAATTTATCTTCACCAGCACCTCCCATCTGCAGAGCTACTTCAGTGCAGCAGAGTGGAAGTAAGCTCCGAAGACTCTGATGCTTTGTCTTGTTTTCTCTTGTTTATTTATAGCGTCCGAGCTACTTGATCCCTTTTCCAGTACTATTTTTCAGGCCTCTGCTTGGTGCCTGAGACATTATTAATAATGTCAGGATATAAGTGATGGCCTTGTTAACCTGCTCAGAAACCTTGTAGGAGCGGGGATGCTCCTGCTAGCCTTAATGCTTCATCAAGACTCCTCAGATGAGCGCAAGAAAAAGAGAGGAAATGGCCCAAAACACTCTTCAGGGGCACGGCACCAGCCAGCGCTCCGTGGGGCTGGTGGTGCCTTCCAAGCAGCCACACTTCACCCCAATTTGGGGTGAATTCAGAAGACATCTCTGAACTCAGGAAGCAGGTTCCCAGCTGCTCCGGGAGGCCTGGGACCCTTACAGTACTTTTGCCTACAGCAAAAAATGTATTTCAGTGTAATTATAGAAGATAGCTTTCAATATGTCATCTCTATTATAGTAGCTGTAAATTATGGAAGGAGCTGCCTGTGTACGGCCATTTCTCCCGGCGCATGGCGAGGGGAGAGCTGTGTGATGGCGTGACACACTTTCCATTTCTCTTTCTCTTTTTTTTTTTCCCGAGCACATTCCCTAACTGGCAACAAACGTCAGGATCAAACTCTGCCTGGAAAGCATCTCCAGGAAGACGCTCTGGTTCCTGCTGCCGGCTGCAGCGGGGCCGCAGGAGCGCCTGCGCCAGGAGAGGGATGCAGGAGCCGCTCCCCGGCGCGGGCAGGTGCCCCTGCGTGGGGGCTGAGCTGCTCCCTGGCTGCAGGAGGGCACCCTCCTCTCCTGAACCTGCAGCCGCTGGAGGCAGAGATGCAAAGTCCTGGCTGCCTCTCGGCCGCGGAGACGGGCACTGCGTTGAGACAAACCGGCAGGAGACAGTTTGCCGCAAGGCTGGGGAAATTATCATATTTCTGGAGAGCAGACGTTGCTGGGTGTCAGGATCAACAGGGAAGCATACATGTTTCAGATCAGCTCCACCTCTCTCTCCTTCTCCTAGCAGCGTCTGAGCATCCTCCAAAGTTTCCCGTGGTGTGGACGGATGGCTGTGACATTTCAGCCGAAACCTTTGTAAATGGAGCTACAGGGCTAAAAATGCTACTGCTTCCCCCACATCATTAAACTTATTAGAGTCAAAGGACACTTGCCAGGAAACGGCTGCAAGCACCGACCGGCAGTTGTTTGTCCCCAGATCTATCTCCAGCCTGTGTCCCTGTGGTTTTATAAGGCACGCTCCTGCTGGATGGTGCTCATTAACCCGGTGGCCATCCCCATCTCAGCGGTACAGGCTGGGCCCTGCAGTGCAAGGAGAGCCCAAGGGTCCACGCAGGACACTTGGGGTCCTTGGAGGGTACTGGGGGGGTTGTTTGAGAGAGAAAAGGAGATTTGCACAAAGCCCCTGTCAGTGGTTTGCTCAGTTATTTGTTCACCACTTGAACAACACAGTGGAAGAGGTGGCACAGACCAGGCAGTGCCACCGGCACCTGAGCCATACCGTGCCGCTGGCACCTGAGCCACGCCGGCCTCGCGCCAGCCTTGTGCCATCCGGCCCACGGTCCTGCCGGCACCTGCAGCAGGGTGCTGCGAGCGCCGTGCCGGCCAGCGCCGTGCCCCCACAGCTCCTCCACACCCCACCAGTGCCCCACGCCCGCTCCCCACCACCCCATCGCTTCCACCCGCTGCCGACGCTCGGCCGGCACAGGTCGGCTGTGTCGGCACGGCCTGTCACAGACCAGGGCTTTGTTTCTGGTGGCATAAAAAAGCAAAGCAAAGTAGCCAGAGACTTTCCAGAGGGTCTTCACATGAAAAAAGGGGAACTTTAAAATAAAGAGTTATCGAGGCACCCAGGCCCTGCTTTACGCTGGTGAGGCGGGGAGGGGAAGCACGCCGAGGCAGAGCATGGGCTGGGAAGGAGCCGGGCAGCACAGAGCGCTCTCCTCCTCGCCCTCATGGTTTCGAGCGGTTTTATCACTGCCTCCACTCTCTTTTGTGGTTTTGGTCTGTACAGCCCGACACTTTGCCATGATGGGCTGGGGACAAGCGCAGGACTTCCCCAGCTCAGCAAACCACCAGCTGATGAGGCTGGCTGAGCTGATTAGGCTCAGGGTTTACAAGCTTTATTAGGACACCTCTGGGAGAGGAAAATGAAGACATCGCTGGAGGCTTGCGAGGGCCATGGGTCTTGTGCCATTCTTCCCTCCCCACCTCCTTTGATGCCATTGTTCATTGCAAAACCAGAAAAGAGAGGAGGCAGAGCAGACTGTCCCGCAGATTACAGGGAAACCGGGGCGGCGCAGCGCCATACCGCACGGGCAGGAGCCACGCTGCGCCCAGCGCCAGCCAGCGGCACGTGGCAAATGTCCCCAGTGCCTCTGGCATGGCAAATGTGGCGGGTCACCCGGTCCCAGCGGTGAACTTAAACCCACGGGTCTCTGCAGCACGCTCTTCACTCCCAACAAAGACACCGAGTGCTGGTGTCCGCCTGAACCGGGATTTCCGTATTTCCTATCCATAGCAGCAGCTCCTGAGGCCCGGGCCAGGCGCTGTGCCGGCACCTGGCTGCCAGCTCCCTTGCAACCTGCTACGGCCAACCCACCGCGGCCAAGCCTTGCACTGGAGCCTGCCGCCGCCTGCTCCGGGAGCCCGTGGGCTGAGACCGCCAGCACGGCCCTCGCCTGCCTGCGCTCCCCAGCTCGCCAGACCCAGCCTTGCAACGCTTCATCATGGGGCACGAAAGCAGCATCGAGTGACAGACAACTCTCCTCTCTCCCTCTCTGGGCTGGCTTGAAGGGGACAAAAATGGGCTCGGGTGTTTCTTTCATGTGGTTACAGACAACAGAAAACACTCAGGCATGCAAGACATGCATCCTGGATCCACCAAACGGCTCCTTGAAGCCCAACGGACTTCTGTAGCATCACGGCTCTTTACGGGGGAGAGGGGTGGGGAAGGGGAGGAGGGGATGTGGTCCGGAGCCGGGCAGCGGCGGGCGCTGGCAAGCGGAGGTGCAGAGGAGAGCAGCGGCAGGTACACGTACAACTGAGAGGCTGATGTCTGACCTGTTCATATTTCTCCAGCTCTGTGTGATAGATTTGTCTGATCTGGGTCAATTTGGCTCTGTAATCTGAGTGTTCAATAGAGTTATCTGAAGACCCTCCAGAGGCTGCTGCGGCTGCAGCTGCTGCCGCCGATCCCCCACCTTTCTCCGGACCTGAGACTCCTTCTGCCAGAAGCATATTGTCTAGTCTCATTAGCTGGGGATCGGGAGGGTCTTCCTCCTGGGCTCCTCGGATGCTCAAACCTTGGGCAGAAAAGAGAGAACAAGAGAAAACACAGTCAGTATTTCTCACATCTGCCCGGCCGCTGCCCGCTCGCTGCACGCGTGCGAGGAGCCCTCCTGCCCCGTGGGGCCACGGGGACCGGACCTGCCCACGGCCCTTCCTCCGTCCCCGCGGTGCTCCCCGAGCGGGCACCCTCCTCTGGGGCAGGCCCTGGGGAACCGCAGCCCAGGCAGGTGCCGTAGGGGGACGGCAGTGCTGTAGGACCCTCTTGGTTCCAGACAGAGCAGGAACGTCTTCAGGAGGCTGTTAAAGGACCCTGCAGAACCTTTAAACACCTCATGGTAAGTATTAAAGGAGTATTCGCATGAGTACAGAGACATACGCCTTCCAGTTGTTCTCCAAGACAGAGCTAAATCTACACGAGGCTGGCATTATCCTATACATTATATCACTTTGATGCAAGACCGTGTGGTAAAAGTAAGTGCATTATTTATTTGGAAATAATTGATTTGCTTCTCATTTCCTTCCAAATGGATCTAAGCACCACGTTATTCTTACAGAGACTTGTACCACTGGATTCCACCCCCCCACTACGAGCTACAAGCGTTGCTTTAAAATGCCTGTGGAAAAATCTGCCGCTTGCTCCTCAACTAGAGGAACCTTCAGGCAAAAGGCAGGGAGGTGCTGCGGCTCCCACCGGCACAAACCCCATGGACGCAGCCATTTCCATGCATGCCTGCGGCCTCTGGCTCCACGCAGGTGGAGCTGAAATTCCACATCAGAGGAGGGAAATGGTGGAGACAGAACTGGGGGCATGGCCTCGGGAACGGCCGCTGGGGGAGCGGGGTGCGGAGGCAACGGCGGCCCCTCGCTCAGGGCGGCCCCGCTCCTCTGCAGGGCAGCACGCCGCTCCGCTGCGTCTGCTCACACACCGCGGGGGGACAAGAAGGAATTAAACTTCCCCTTGCTGTGCAGGAATTTGGTTGCTATCGCGATGTCAGGATACCGAGTATGCGTTTAAAATCGCCAGTGCTCTTGCACTCTGTTCTTGGGAACAACATTTTCAATCTAATTTTTGTTTTAAATCGACAATTTCCAAAGCAATGCTCAGTCAGCAATCTCTTCTGCGTCCTATAGATCAAGGCTGACAATTTGTAAGTTTAATCAGGTCAGGCAGGCACGGTCCCAAGCTGTTACCAACAGTGCCGAAAAGAAAGTTTAAAAATAATTACAGTAGTACAAAAATCACTAGAGCCATGGCTTCCTGAAGCAACATTTCCATTAGAGATGGAACGCAACCATGTACATCCCAGCCCAATTAACCTCTTTAAATCTGTTTAAGAGCAGGTATTCGTGCTCTGGGTCGAGCGGGCCCCGGGGGGTTGCTGTTGGCACCCCACGCGCCGGCACGGGCGCCTGTGCCTGCCTCCGCTCCTCGCAGCGGCGCGGGCTCCGAAGGGGCTGCGCCAGACGTGGCAGCACCACCCGCAGCTGCCACGCGTGCAGCTGAGCACCAGCAACGCTGCCTTCTGCAGAGCCGGGAACCGCAGCCGCTCCCATACAAACAGATCTCACCCTCGGTGTCCTAAACCCCACGCACAGCAGGAGGTGACCCCCTGACTGGCCAACCTTCCAGACTCAAGAAAACACAGCATTAATTTTGCTCTAAAATACACATTTTAAACCTGTCACCTTCATTTAAAACTATAATTCCATATAATTTCATGGGAATAATAAAAATGTCTCATCATCTCCTTAAATTATTTCTGTTGCCTGCTCAGAGGTCCGCAGATGAGCACGGTCTGACAACACAGTGCCTCGTCCCGGCGCGCCCCTGGGCCGGCACACGCGTGCTGGGGACAGCCCCGCCACGGCTCCGGCCACGCGCGCTGCTGCCCGAGCACGCGGCCGGGGAGGGCGATGCCGCGCTCGGGGGTCCCCGCGGCCGGAGGGGTGGCGGTCCCCGGCCGAGGGGGCCCTGCGCCCACCCCAGCTGCACGGAGCCGGCTGCGTCGGGACCGCTCTGTCCTCGCCCCTCTTTCCCCTTGGGCTCGCTGCCCTTGCTCTTACACAACTCCTGGCCCTTGCGGTGCCGCTAACAGGGGGATGGTTTTTCCATATTGTTCTGGCGAGCCGTTCCTCCTGTTTATCTTATTCCTCCTCTGCTCTGCTGTCAGTATGCTTAGCAATGTTCTGGTTTTAATCCACTCCAGCTCCCATTC
>VZTV01133407.1:0-10355 GCA_013400875.1 Anhinga rufa
CTGGGGGTCTTTCCCTGCTGCTCTCAGCTCCTTTCCCTTTAGAGCTGCTGCTTACAGGGCTTTTTTGACAGAAACTTGGGCTGGCCTGAAAGAAGGGCTGAAGGGGAGATGGCAGAACCAGACTGCACACCTGTGTGTGGGATTTGCATCCTGGATCTGGCCTGTTGTACTTCTTGCACACTAATTTAGCTTCCAACCCAGATTCACATCCAAGCAGGGAGTGAAACTAAATTTCCAGGTGGCTTCAGTAGCCTCACACAATCTCATCTCCCAGCAAAGCGGCAGGTTTCTGGTTGCACTGGAAGGTGGGTCTGGATCACACCCATCCTCCTCTGAATGCCTGACCCGGAGGGCAGGGGGATACCGTCCCTCCTGGCTCCCCTGCATTTCATCACCAGTTGCCTGTCTGTGGAGAGCCAGCTGTCTGTGCAGGAGGGCTTGGTTTAATTAGGCTGGTCTGCATGGAAAAGGGCTTGGTCGAAGGAACTTGCTATGGGGTTTGGTGGGTGACAGCTCCTGGCTCGGTTCTCTTTACCATCATATTCCAGTCATATGCACTACGTTTGATGTGAGTGTGAAGATGCGGCCTGAAATTTATACCAAACATGCTATTTTGATGTCTTTGACAAAACAGATCTTGCTTACCTTGCATACCAAGGTGATTTAGCAGGGATTCTAGCAAAAGAGGTGAGCTTGTGGGAGCTGGATGCTGGTGAGTGGAGAACAAGCTCCAAGGCTGTGTTAAACTTTTAGGGTCATGTAGGCAGCAGTTGGCACCAAATGTGGCAGGAAGAATATTATGGGATTAACTGATGAGATGGCATGGCTATTTCCTTACCTTTGAATGACTGATGTTTTGAGCTTAATAAAAGCATTCTAATATTAATTTTATGTGAAAGAAATATGTCATTTGTTTAGGCACCTCACAGCTTAAATTTCAGTACAAGAAAGGTATTTTTTCTCTCCACCTCTGGATGTTTAACTATTTAATAATAAAGTTAGCATTAAAAGTTCATAACCTTTTATCTTTCATAGTAAGACATTTACTTTTTGCCTGTAATACATTGCTAAATTTGCACATTACATACTTCAGAACAACGCTGATGATGTTAGAAAATGCTAGCCTGGCTTGAACCAAATTATACACTTCTCCACAAGCCTTCAGCTAGTTTCCTCTGTACTGGAGGTGGCAAACAGTAATATAAGTACAGGAGGAAGAGAAGAAAGAACAGATAGAAGATGTTGGAAGCAACACACAGTGTGCAAGTATGTGTGAAAAGCTGTATAGTCAAGCTATAGAGTCCTTCCAGAGCCTGTCCTTTAAGCACTCAGCAAACACCCGTCAAACAATGCTGGTGCTCAGTGTTCAGCAGACAATGCGGGGAAAGCTTGACAAACGTGATTTGTTAGAGTAAAAACTGCAGAAAATCTGGACCATGAAAAATATAGGCCTAACACTGATTATTTATGGTGTGTTGGGATTTCCTGATGGAGTATTTCAGGAGCGCTGTGTGAGCTGGCTTGGTTAAAGACCTTCCTGAAGCAGTGTTGATGAGCTTGGCTAAATCCTGAGAAGGATGAAAAAATCTGAAGTCACTGATGCTGCCTCTGAAGTTGGACATGTGTCCACTGGATTTGGGATGGTATCCCAGTCAGGAGCTGGGAGAAGAGGGCTGCCAGTGCAAGGCAGGCTCTGCCCACCAAGCCCGAAGGCTTGGGTAGAAATGGGTTTATTTAAAAGATAAAACATATTTTCTAAATCCTACAAAATCATTAAATATCCTCCCAAATCTGTGGTGTCCATATTGGCTGTGGAAGCCTGGCTGTAGCCATCCTGTGTCGATTTAATCAAATGGCTGGTCTCAAACCCCCACCACCTTTAAGGAAAAAAAGTGGTGTGATGCCCTGGATTCTTCCTGCCTGATAACATCAGGCTGCCTTTTCACCACCCCTGGGAGAAGCAGCAGTCACTGCCTCCACATGACAGGAGAAAAGTATGTTTTAAACAGCAATATTAATAATAATAGCAACATTAAAGTGTGGGGAAGGATTACAAAGGTAATTCCGAGATCTTGCTCAGTAATGCAGGCTATTAACAAAAGATAATCACCTTTAAGTCAGTCACCTTTAGCCCTGGAGTAAAATGGAGGCACAATTATTCAATGCAGTACAAAAGTAATTTAAATAGAGATGGATGAACCATCGGCTCTCTCAGTTCTTGCTTGGGAAACCAGCCAGGGCCAAGTCCTAAAGGGAGGAAAACACAATGAAAAAAGGGCAGCAATAAGTAAATAATTCCTGGTGTACTTCTTTCTTTTTCCACTGGAGCCAAAGTCATTCACTCTTTGGACTATAAAAAGGGAAAGGGGGAAAAAATAGGAGAAATGTGTTGAAAAGCAGTTCATCATGTTCCTTTTATAAGTAGTGTTTGGAGGCTCTTATACTCCAGACTGCTGTAAGAAGTCTAGATCCATGCTCTGCATCAGAGCGCGGGTTCTTGCCGTTGGAAACCACACTGCCCTGTGGCTTTATCATTTCTGTTACTTCAGATCTGTGGCTGAGGAGCAGCCTGAAGTATGAGGTGGGACGAGTTTCTTATGGAAGAGGTACTGCATCTACAGGAAGAGGGCTCAGGAGCTGAGAAAATTGTTATCAGCATGAGCAAAAAGACATGGCCATGGGGTTTATTTATATGCATAGGAAACCTTTCTATGCTGGAAACAGGAGCCTCTTTCTTTGCAGCAACTGCTGTGTGATCCCTTGTGTCCATATCCTGCCTTCTTCCCAGAAAGTGGCCTGTGATCAGTGAGTGCAAGGGCTTGTTAGTTTTTGTAGGGTTGCTTTGGAGTGCTACCTTGCTGGTTGTGTTGTTTAAAAGGGTCATTGGAATTTTATGATGGGAAGAAGGAGTGTATGGACTCTGGAAGCATGCATGAGATTGCAAAAGTGACTTTGAAAGGTCTTTCAAGCTGCAAAGACAAGCTGTTGGGGCCTTTGGAAATGCTGGAGGCAGGGCTGTAGACACACACGACTCCTCTGGGCAAGCCGACACTGACTTACCATCTGAAGTTGCATCCAACATGCTGTTAAAATTCCCACTGATTTTAATTCCCACAGAAAGAAGCACTGGAGCTGAGCATGCAAAGCCCGTCCGTTGTCTTTGCATTGCCTCCGTGAGCAGCAGCAGGGATGACAGCCAGGCAGCAAGGTGAAAAAAGACTCAGCGAGCTGTCGGCACGTGGCTCAGCCTGACCCTTGCTCTGGAGCAGCTGAGGATGTCCGGGAGAGATTAGCAGGTATGAGAAATTACAAACAGAATAAATTTTTTGGAAACAAAACTTAGAGTTGTTGTGAGAGGCATTGTTAGTGGCTGCTAATCCACTGAGCGGAGGGAGGAGAAGCTCCAGTCCAGCCCAGTATAGAGTGGAATAAATTCCATGTTTCTGTTTTATGTCCTGTCTGTGCAGGCTAGGGGCCTCGTGTGCTCATTCCTGCACCGTTCCCGTGTGGCTCCGTCTGGATTGCTGCCTGCTTTGGCTTTATAAACAACATGGTAGGAGCTCAGTGCGTGATTATTCTTGGAGATATTATCGCAGTGTTAGCTCCGGTTACTCATTTTCCATTGCACAGCTCACGTGCAGGCTCCTTACCAAAGACTCCTGGGCTGGTGGCCTGCCTGGGTCTAGCCTGTGTGGTGGGGCAGCCCCAAGATCCTGGCTTGTAGAGTGTTACTACTGGGTGCAACCCTCCACGTTGTGGAGTATGGGCTTATGTGAGAGTAATGCTACTGCAGGAGTCCTTCAGAAGAGTTTGAAGGACATCAAAGAGCCTGTGAATGTCCACCAAGGGACATCTTGTGTTGCAGTCCCTAAGCACTGCCAGCCAACTGCCAGGACCAGTGTGGACTAGCACAGAAAAGACCTCTTCCTGCACCAGTGAGCGGAGCGTAGGAGGAGGCAGGGAATTGGCATCAGCTTTTGCAACTGGAGGCCTCTGATGACAGCGTTTTTAGTTTGGGTTTTGTCCATGTGTTTGGAGGGCAGTGCCTCTGGGGGAGATGCAGCCTTATGAGAGGCTAGCAAGGGGTATCGCTGTGAGCAGAGGGAGGGATGGGATCTGTCCATGCCCATTGCACAGCTCAGTAAATCAGAGCAGAGCTGTGCTGTGGCTGGGATTCCAGCACCATCTGGAAATTCTCCCTAAGTCCATCAGCACCTGCACTGTTGGGAAGTCTGAACCTCCCTGGCTTCCAACCAGAGAGGTAAACATTTAGGACCCAAAGCCAGGATGACAATAACCAGAGCAGAAACCTTTCCATCCCACTGCAGGTCAAGCCTGGTTTAGGCATTTCAACCCAGAATTTCTCTGCAGAGTTATTAGGGGGGCGGTGCCTGCTCATGGCCCTTCACTTCACCCTATAAAAGCCTGCACATGTACTTGGTCTCCATCCACACCCTACTTCAGGCTCATGTTTGAGACCCTGGTGGAGAATATGTTGAAAAGGCAGACAAATTAGCCTTGTGAAAACTGGACTGAATTGATCGTGCGTTTATTGCACTCTGATGTTAACCTTTGGTGCGCTGTACTGAAGGCAAGCTCTGAGCTTAACACACCACGTGCTGTTGGGTTTTCTGAATGCCTCTGATGCTGGTAAGACGGGTGCTGCCAATTGTGCTCGCCCATGTGGGCTCCTGCAGATGTGGTTTGCTACCTGCTGCCTTCTTGCTGCAGCACTGTGTTGTAGTAGCGGTTGGAATAGATGGCATCGAGTTTCTATGGGACGTTGTGTTGGAGAACCTTGCCATTTGCTGGAGGGCATGCAAGCTAGATCAAACTGTGGATGGTTGTTGTCAGCTTTCCCCATTGTGTGAAAATGAGGGGCACAGAGGTCCAGGCAGAGCCTTGTGGGTGCTTGGGGACTGTTTAGGCACCTTGTTGAGACCAGCATGGGTTTGGGGAAAGAAGAAAGGAAAGAAGCTGAGAATCAAATCCTTCTTGTGTTTTGTTCATCTGAAGTCTGAGCAATTTGTGAGTTCGCCTTCAATATCTATCTATTAGAGCAGACCTTTTTCCCATAGAAATTGCTTTCAGGTTCTTGATCAGCTTGAATAAGCGCAATGCCTTCCCTTGTCAGATAGGCCCACTTCAGCTGTAAATCTGATGCTGAGAAATTAGATTTCTCCCCTGCTCCTGAGCTGTCAGTAGAAGAGTAAGACAATGGCGATCTGTGGGGAGAGCTGAGTGTGGCATCGCTGCCTGTACAGGTGCTGGGCAGGTTTTCTTTGGCTTGCCAGAAAGGGAGGTTTGCCCTTCAAATTCTCATTTGATTTGTGGTGGATGAGCTGAAAGAGCTGTGGACTGAAACCAGGAACTAGGAACCGTTTAACTCTGCTGCGTTCAGCTAAGCCAAATGAGGTAACCTCACAGCTAGTATTACTCTTGTTTTAGTGGAGAAAAAAATGTTTTCCTCTTCCAAAAGGCCTGGAAGAGATGGTGTGGTGTCTCCTCTGTGCAAGGTGCTAACACGTTGGTGGTAGCACATCCCAGCCATCAACTGACCTTTCTTGTCTGGGAGCCGGAACTGTTTTTAAAACCGCTAAGGGCTGCCTCACAGTGTCCATTATTTACTGTGACAGACTGAGCACCACCAACTGCTGGTTGGCCAAAATACCATGAATCAGGCCCTCAACTCAAGAGATAGCTTAGAAGAAAAAGTTTAAAAAAAAGCAACCCCAAAACATTAATACTGAACGCTTTGTTCTGCTTTTGATAGCCCTTACTATTAATTTTTTTGAGCTTTCCTCTGCAGCTGTAAAATTTAGAAGAGTATTTAAAAAGAGTTTAAGCTGAGATTTCCTTAAAATCACATGTTTTCAGACACAGGGGACTTGAGAGTAAAGCTTCAGATATAATCCTGAGATTTGGCAGTGCTCTTTGTATCATGTTAAGTGATGGTCTACAGCACTCGCTAATTACTGCAGGCTGAAAAACAATTTTGGCTCCTGACAGAGGTCTTCTGCTCATTCTCAGCATATAAGTTTCTCCAGCTCTTCTGGGTAAGAAGGAAATATCACTTTCTAAAGGGTGTAGGTACAGAATTATGCAGTGATGTAACCTGTATATGGTTTGAACAGTATTTTTAACTGTTTTATTAAAAAAGCGAAATTTGAGTATGTGCAACTAAAATGATCTACAAATCTGTTTCTGAATAATCATACAGGTAATTTGGCCTTTATAATCCTCCATGTCTAATCCAAAATCTGTTGAAGACCAGCAGAAGAGAGCAGGCTGCTGGTTAAAGCAGGTAATAGTGATCTGGACTTTATTGATGGACACATCCAGGGTCAATCCACATTTCTCCTCCCAGTCATCTGCAAGCTGAGCTTTGTGCAGGTATCCAGGAGAAGTGGTGCTACCTGGCAGATACAGCACCAGTCTGAAAATAACTCTTTTTTTTTTTTTTGTTCATTAAAATTTTAATTTCATTAAAATTGGTCTGTTTTTGAACCCTAGATCACTCACTCCCCTGCAGTGCTGTTCCTGTTTGCACCCTTGGAGTTGTCAGACACCAAAACATTTGGGGCAGCCTCTCTGTCCTAGGTTTGGCATGAGGGGACCCTGCTCCAAGCTGAGGCAAGGTTTGTAATTGGGCTGGGCTCCCTTAGTCTCCCTTAGGATGGATTTATGGCAACTGAATACATTGTCCTTGGCCACAGTGGAGACAATCTGTAGGTGCCATTGGAGATACTGCCCCATGGTATCCTGTAGACATGGTGGAGAGGGGCAGGACACTGCCCCTTGGACAAGAAAGGTGTTACGCTGCAGAGCTGTCAAACACAATTCTTAGGATGCAGAAAAGTGAAGCTGGCCTCTCTTTCTTCTCCAGACAGCTCACAGCCAAATCCCCATTATTTTTACAAGCATCCTCCACCTGCTCCTGGGCCTGACTCCTGCCATTGCCAAGGACCTGCACTGGCTGTCCTTCATCGCTGAGCAATGGTCCCAATCTATAGATGTTGCCTTTTGCTTTTTGGCAGCGTGCAGGGGAGCAGCGAGCTCAAAGCAAAGGCAAGGAGCATTTTCACAGTGCTCCCTTGGGGAAAGATGCCTCTTCTGTCCCATGGAGATTTTAGTACTGGAAAAGCAGCAGAAATTCACTGTGGTATGGGGGCTGGGGTGAGCCCCTTTGGAAAAGCTGCAAAATAAAAGGCAATTTATCTCAGCTGGAACTGAAGAGGACAGCGTTCACCTGTTCCCCTTTTATCATCCCTGCTTTTGCTCCGCTGCCTGTAGCCCCGTGTCTGGTGGGGCTGACTCCAGCAGCCAGTGGGTTTGCAGGGCTTTCTCTCTGTGCGAGTGCTGACACGTTCCAGCAAGCTGCCACACAAACACAAACATCAAAGGGCTGGCATGTGTGTTTTCTGAAGCAGCTTTCTAGGTTTTACTGGGCTATAAAATACAGTGATGAGGATATAAAAACAAAGCTGTGATGGACTTAGCAGAGAGCCAAAGCAAGCGGGGAGAGAAATGATGAAAATGAGAAAAAGGGTTATGAGCGAGGAATGATGTATCAGTTCTGTGTCAGGAGGAACAGATTTTGGAATAACTGTGAAGAGCATGAAACTGGTTTAGTCATTAAGAAAAAAAATAGAAAAAGAAAAAAAAAAAAGAAAAGGAGAAGAAAGCCTGATAAAAATGAATAAAGGAGGGAACTTCAAAGCATAAATTTCCCGGCTGCGTGACACTGATGTTTTGAACAGTTGTTCTGTGTGAGATAGCAGCAGTGATTTTAATGAACTTTAAAGAGCAGTATAAATAGGAACAAACAAAGAAAGGCGATCGCATTAGCACAGAGCTAGGCACTGAGCTAATTGCCTGAACAGGATTTAAATGGCAGGTTATTATTTTTTTTTATTTATATGTATAAACCTATTTTTTTCTATTTGAGCTTAAGAAAATAGAATAAAATAAACTTAAGCATCTCAATTTGGATTTTCAAGGGAATCAAATGCATGCTGATGTCCATGAACTACCTGAGCTGCCGAGCCAAAGGGTAGTGAAATGGGTGTAGCAGGGAAAGGGAGAGCCTTTTGTTGCCCTGGAAGGGGGCTGGGTGGGTAGAAGTATTTATTTTAGTTTGATGCACAGTCTCTCTCTGATGTTCCAAGTGGATTTCACAGTGTGGCTGCATGGGTACTCAGAGGATCAGAACCATCAGAAATGGGAAAATACAGGTCACCTTGTACTTGAAGTGGATCACTGTATTCTCATTTTAGGCTAGAGATATTCTTATGGTTTAGATTTTCAGATTAGAGCATTTGTTTGTACTCAGGCCTGCTTCTTGTTTCTCTGTGTGCAGTAGCTCGGGGCTAGATGCCCCACTGCCATTGGCAGTAGGTGTGCAGAAGCGCCTGGCAGGGGAGGCACAGGGATGTACCGCAGCCTGCTCCTGGTCTTGGCTACTGTGAGATAACATTGATGCCTGCTTTCCTAGCTTGATATACTCGCCTGAAAGAAAATCAGCTATATCATGGACCAGATCCATTTGCGGGTGTGACATTTCTAGTCAAACTTTTCTCACCTGTTTTATGGTTGGTGGCCACTGTGGAGATAGGCAAAGGGAGCCAGCCCTGAACATTTGCAATGTTGAAAGTGTCCTGGCCTGTATAATAAGTTGCTTGTCTTGTTAGAGAAATTTGTGGTCCTTCAAGAACTGCTAAGGAAGTTAATTAAAAATTATAATCTCTAATCGGGTACATGACTGAAAAGCCAATGTCCTGTGTACCTGAGCAGTACAAATTCAGATTGCAATCACTGCTTTCTAATTCCCATCCCAGCCTCCCCCTTGAAGATTCCAGTTTTAACCCAGTGCAAGTGTTAATGAGCTCATCAGCTCTCCCCAAGGCCCATCATCACTCTGCTGCTTGTAAAATAGGTTTCTTCTGCACTGGGGAGGAAGTTCACACACCACAGCCACTGTTCTCACTGTCACCTTTTGCCCTGCAGCACAGTCAGCCTGCCCCTTCATGTGCCATTTCTCCCTGGAAGAGGCAGTGTGTTTCTGTGCTGACCCCCTGTGATCCTTGGATTGTTTGCCAAAAACCAGCAGCCAAAGGAGGGAATCATCCCTCTGATACGTTAACCACAACTCTGGTCGTGGGTCAGAACGGTAGAGTCTGGAGAAAATCCAGCCCGTCTCCATCAGCTCTTCCAACTGCCGCCCCCCATCATCATTTTCCTCTTTTGATTAAAGAGAAACGTGGATTCAGAAACCCCTAACAAAAGCCAGCCTTCAGTGGAAACGTGATTAATCCTCACTTGACTCCATATTTGTTTTAAATTAAAATTCTGGAGGAGTCCATGTGCTTTTTGTATTTATTCTTCCTCACCACGATAGGACTGGCCCAAGATGGACATTTCTGAGCTGCTCAGATGGCTACATATTAGAGTGATTACAGTTATCAGCACTGAGATTAAGGGATTTGGGTTAAGAAAGGAAGGAATTGGGGAAGGAAAAAGCAGAAGGAAGGCAGAGGAGGAAAGGAAAAATGCTTTAGTACCTTCGCTTGCAACCTAGAAACAGCTTGTGTTTGCAGTCTATTAGCTCCTGGACTAATTTTTAGTGCTTTATTTTTAGTGGCCATAGTTTCAAATACCATGAGAACTCTCTTAAAATGCATGCACAGTTGGACAAAACAAGCCAGCTTAAAGCAGAAAAGAGGCCCCACAATTGTGCCAGCTTCTAGAAACCAGCCTGAATTGAATGCTTGCTCAAGGTTGCCGAAGGTTCAGAGAATATAAAGGCTCTTGCAGTGCTGTTTGTAGAAGATTTAATGGGTCAGTCTGTTCTTTTTGGCTATGCTGAACTGTATGTTTCTGAGCCAGGTGCTCTGACTTTTTCAGTGCCAAACTCCTGATACAGTTAGTGGGGCTGACTTTTGGGAAGTGCCTGGCCTTGCCTGGCTTGAAGCTATTGATCCCCCCTCGGAACGTTTTAGGTGGGTCACTCAAAATGGGGACATCACAAATCACTCTTGCAGACCTGTGCCTGGGTGTGCTGCACCTGGGTGCGTCTGTCTGCTGAGCATGGAAGCTGCACGCTGCAGGCCCTCATTCCAGTTCAATGGAGATCATGCCCTGGGTTTTCTCATTAGCATCAGCAAGGAGGATCAGTTTCATATGGGTTTATTCATAAGGGCTAAGCACACCTTTTTCCCTGTGTCTGAACGGTCATGTGCAGCATTGACTTTGCTCTTACCTGATCTTGGTGCTGTTCAGAGTAGGACGTATTCACAAAACCCTCTCTCACAAAACCTTTTCCCACTCAGTAGCAGGATACAAAGATTTTTATTTTT
>VZTV01133409.1:0-12443 GCA_013400875.1 Anhinga rufa
TTTTTTTTTTTAAAGCAATTTTTAAACGTTGACTGATATCATCATATCACTGATTGCTGCTCAGCATGAAATGTAATTTATGAATGGAGGGCTCGAAAGTGGTTTCCATTGCTGCCATCTTCTGGTGCAGTTAATGAACTCCACACGGCAATAACAAAGGCACATTAACAGTGGAGAGAAATTAAACAAACTAAAATAGCATATACATCTTCCTGAAGGCCTGAAGGCAGCTGTTAGATGCCAGAAAAGCATCTTAAAAGGTAATACACACCAGAAGGACCATTGCCAGCTGAAATTTGCAATGCTCCCTGGAACTGCCTTGCCCGTTGTTGTAGTACCAATGTAACACCCATGATGGTATTAGAAAACATAAGAAAAAAAAATGTATTTCTCTGTGGTTTGGAAGGCATTTGATATAGCGGCTCTGCAGTCAATTTTATGGCTTTGCTGAAGTCATTTCCCCGCTATTTGTATGGCCCTTTCAGGGTGGGAAAGAAGAGAAGAAGAACATTTTGGTTTTTAAGCAGGTAAATGTGAAACAATGGAAATTACCCAGGGAAGTTCAAGGAGAGGTGCACGGTTAGAAATTACTTTAAGTTACTTTTTGGAACTAATCAGCTGACAATGTCCCTATAGTTACTGTGGTTCAGTAACTGTGGTAAATGAAAGAAAAATGAATACAGTTCCAAGAGTTCAGTAAAGGCAAAATAAAAAAATGCAGTAACCTGAGCAAAAATTAATAAATATTTTTGCTGCACACCACAACACATTTCAGAACAAAAAATAGCCTTTGTTGTGCTCTGCACGGAGAGCAACTCCATGAGGTGCACAGCTGAATCCAGTGGGAATCCATCATGCCAATACAAAATATGTTGAATTTCTGCCCTCATTTTGTGAACAAAAGCACAGTATTCTGTCTGCATCCCATTCATTCATGCTGAATTTCAGATTCTTTGGAGTTTTGTCATTGTGTTGGCTTGCTCATGAGCTCAAATTAATTTGTAATGATTTAAGAATCCAAAAAGCACTCAATATTTCCTGAAATCACACCTATGTGCTTCAACAGCAAGCTTCACTAATCCTCAGAAATTCATACTGCTGTCGTTATGGGGGATGATGGAGCGCTCATTAGCTTTTTGATCTCTTCCACAATCGTTGCTCCATTCATCAGCCAGCCAGCTGGCTGCATCGGCTCCCTTTGGAGTCCCTTTCCCTGACTAAGCAGTGCTGCCATAAAACTGCATTGTATCCGCGCGCTCTGCCCTTCCTCCACAGATGTTACCGCTTCAATGGGCATACACAGTCCCTCAGCAAAGCTAAAATACTGCTCTGCCAAGTTCCTCTTGGCCAAGATACTTCCTGATCCTGATTTTTTTTTTTTTTTAGAGCTCGTGCCAGCCATGTACCTTTCCCACCCCAAGGACAGAATGTCTTTGGTTTACCCTGGCTGGCAGCTTGCCCATATGGCATCCAGGTTTCTGGAGTTCAGCATGGTTTCCATATGATCAGATTAAATTATTTGGGGATAATAAATGATTTATCAGTGCACAGCACACTCTGGAGCATAGTCATTTATGCTCGACAAATATTTTGCATGCAAAAATGAATGCAAAACCCAGAAATGTAAAACCTAACCTTAGGCAGAGCTATTTTTCTTGCACAGTGGAGTAAAGTAATAGTCTTGAATAAGACGTTCCTTCTTGAATAAGACGAATAAGTAATAGTCTTGAATATGAACCTCAACTCCATGCAATGAACTAAGTAATTTTTATCTGTCATTCTCTATTTTTTAATTCCACTGTGAATTACTCATGTGAAATACAACTGGCTCTGGTGAAATTGCTCAAGAATAACCGTGATCAGAATCTGGACTTATTCTGTGTGTTATCACTGCTGTACAGAATAAGCTAACCAATGATATGCTTCTCTTTGCTGTTCTTATGGCTTGCTTAGCTCATGTGTCATGTTAATAGGACACTTTTAAAAGGTGTGTAAAGGAAAAAGAATTAGCACTCATTAGAGACAAGTGCAGCCTAATGAGGAATTCACGGGGAACGGCAGGATGAGCAGGGACTGCACAGGGAGAGCCATGGTGGCGGGCAGGTGTCTGGTCTGATTCCAGCCTGCTTACAGCAACGAACATCAGACTTACTGCTTTCTTGTAGAATAGGTGAGAATGAAGGTGCACAGAAGACAATATAAAATATTTATTATTTTTTTGTCTTTTCATAACTGCTATATGTGGCTGACATACCTGCGGAAAACTGCCCTTACTTTTGGCAGAAGCAGATGCCCGGAAGCATTTGCAGGTGGATCGCAGCCTGAATGAAGCATTTCAGTGAGCTCTGTGTGTGCACGTGGAGCAGGAGGAGTGCTGGAGGCACACACATTTGGGTGTAGTGGCTCTGCAGGAGGGGCTCAGAGTGCTTTCTAAAAAACTTCCACTGCACTTACACTCTTCAGCAGCTTTATCATGGACCCCAGGAGGGAAACAGGAGATTGAAAGGCTCGGTGAACAACAGTCTTACCTTTCCTTGAAGGTATTTCTTACCAAGTGCGCGGATGTTCATTTGCTGTTGACTCCGTTGTGCATCTCCTTCACCTAAACCAGGGACTTGGCTTGCTGTGTGTTTCAGCCCAGCAGCTTTCCAAGGTGTGCAATTACATCTCACGCACAAAAGTTATTTCCAAGTAGTTCTGTGAACAGAACCTGGATCATTTCACATGTCCCCCACCATCCTCCCACATACAATTATCCTGGCCACCTCCTCCTCGTCCCTGCACCCGCTCTCATATAACACTGGCCAGATCTCCATTTCCCTTACTCTGTCCCCCAGTTCCCTCAGCTGTACATCATGTTTCACTAATTCCTTACTGTGATGCTTCATCTTTCTCTCATGCCTCTGTATTTTTGGCAGCTCAAGAGGCAACATATGCTCTGTTGGGTTCAGAGATACATGTGTGTTGCCTGGTTGCCAGTGTGCACATGCTGTTCATGCAGCAGAGCGATGCCTCTTGCAGCAGAGGAGGGCTGAGCTACCCTTTCCTTTCCTCCTTCAGGGCACCCCTTCAGTACTCTCTGCTCTACCCATTCACCAGCATTTTACGATCCTTGCAGGAATTAAATATCTTTGAGACTTCTACTTCTCTGGCAGGTTCAGTAAAAATAGCCCAACAGCTTCAGGAGGCTTTGCAGGGTGGGGAGGCAGACAGGAGGGCAGGCAGCTGCTGCAATCACACAGCTCCAGTTCCTTAGAAAAACAGGCTAAAAATGAATTACATTGGAAAATTGATCCTAAGGAGCTGGACTCAGTACCATTGCCTTTTGTCTGTCTACCAAGCTTCTCATCTCTCATCCTGAATTTAGATCGCAAGGTCTGCAGGGCAAGAAATGTATTTTTGCTCTCTGTATTCTCCATTTCAGTAATAAAAAAGTAATAACAGATAGAAATACAGAGGATTTGACTAGATTAATTCTCTATGGCAATTGCTTCTCACAAAATTGTTTTAAAAGCCCCAGCACATGGAGTCGGTGAACTCAAACTTCACTATGATTGAAGGTGCTGCAAGCTGCCCCTTGACCTCTTCCCCAGCTGCTCTTTTCCCCCCAGTACATATTTTTGCTGCTGTGACCTTCTGGCATGCAGTATGCCAGGTCTCCATCCCAAATCTGTTGTCATGGAGATTTGGGCCAGCACTCCCAGGAGAGAGCGTGCCTCTCTCAGACATCCGAGTGACAAGTCCTGAGCAAAGCTGCACCCCCAAGGAGTGCAGTCCCCAGCAAGGTCTGCCTGCCACACGGCTCGTCAAGACTGCCAGCGCTGCCAGGGCATCACGTGGTGAATGTAATGCAGGGAAACAAACTCTGAATTCTTAAAAACACCAGGGTTTGTCCAGATTTCCCTGCAAATCCGCAAACTAATCACAGGAGTTGCCCACTGGCTGGCTGCACTGCCGCAGCGTTAAGGGTTATAATGAAATAATAAAGCAAGAGAGGTTGTGTTCATAATGCGCTAATGACACCTCTAGGCTGGTCTGAAGCAAGATGGAGTGATCAAAACTTTGCCTTGATATTCAGTGCCGAGGGCAGGTGGTGAGGGACATCATAAAATAATGAATCAGCTTAATAGAGTTAAATTTTCTTCCATGTTAGTGTGAACAGTAGGATAAGTGATTGATATTCATGCATGTCACAAGGGGACCAGAAAGATGGAGGCTAGCTCACATGGGAGGAAAAGGCAATATTAAATATCTAACCAAGATGAATAAATGAAAATCACTGAAAACAGATAGGAGTAAGCCTGTTCTCAGTGGTTTAAAATATGGCATTATTTATGACCACTGTCTCGCAGAATATACATCAAATTTGCCTGTCTCAGGTGGCTAGTCAAATGAAAATTAAAATTTCTCTTCTTCAAAAGGAGTAGGCAAGAGCTATGGTGCCAGATCACCATTTCCACTCTTGTGTTCCTGTGTTGAAGGTCTTGCCTGCTCCTTGCACATTAAACCACTCCTGAAATCCACACAACCGTTGTTTGGCTCTGCCTGTAATCCAGCCCCCAGGTGATGGAGAATATTGCTGAAGTTTAGCACCTGCTGTAGCAGAAGCTAACTGGAGCTGGGGAGTTTCCCAGAAGCTCTGTTTCTGTTTTTACACACTATGGATACCTGCTGTTACCCTTAGTTTGAACCCAATAAATGTGATGTTTAGTATGGGGATAGAAACAGATAACACACAAGAAAGGTGCCAAGGGCTCAGCCATCTAACTGCATGGCATTAGTCGGTGTTGGCCCTTGTAAAGTTATCCCTCAAAACAGAGACACTTTGAACACCGAAGCTGCCCCAGGGTTAGCTGGAACCCCCTGAGGAAAGTCCCATCTCCTGCACCTGACTCCAGCAGGGTGGCAATGCTCTGCCTTGAGCTAGCTTGTAGTGCTGGAAGATGAAAAGTCATATCTGGCTGTTAATTACAGAGGGTAGGGAGAACTGTCATGCTTCTTGCTGACTGCGGACAAGAGGGACTTCTCAAGAAACTTCCCCAGTGTGCTTAACTTTCACAACCCAGACTGCATGCAGGCAGACTGCCTGCCCCAGCGAGCAGGGTGATGAGCAGCAGAGGGATGCAAAGGTGAGGGCTGTGAAAGCAAAGGGGAGCACGCCTGAAAATGGTACTGGCTGCTCTGGGTTGGGCCTGGCAGTAACATTTGCTTTTGCTTTCTGCACCCAACTGTGAGGCCAGCTGGTGCCTGCTGGGTGCAGGCGGAGGAGGAGGGTCCTGGCGTGGCCCCTGGGGTATTGCCTGGGAGGAAGACTCTGTGTTTCTGTCACTTTGCAAATCTAGTGATCCAACAGACCGAGCCCTCAGGGAGAGGAAGAGGTGTTGTGCAGTGTAGGTTTGTATCAGGCTAGTGTGAGACCTCAGCAGCCCACAGTGCTGCCCAGAGGTGCTGGTGTGGTGCGACCACCCTGCTACCCGTTCTCCTACGCCTGTCTGTCTGTCAGTCTCCGCTCGCACCACATGGCCAGCCCTGTGGTATCCCGTGGCTTTCAGCCAGCGCTGTTTTGGCAGGTGGGCTTTTGGGGTGCTTTACTTCTGGGGCTGCAGCTTGGCCTGTGCCTTCCCACTTCCCTGGGTGGCTGTGGTGCCCTCCTGGCCAGGTAGCACAAGGTAACTTTGCCACGGGTTGCTCTGCCTCTGCTTTCCCCCTCTGCAGATATGGATGGGTTGATACTGAATGCTGCGCCAACATCTGTGGCCTTATTGCTATGCTGGCTTTCTTTGCGTATTGCTTGCAGTGTTCCCAAGTGAGTCGCTGTCATCGGGTGCGTGGAGCCAGGGCTGGGGTGGGTGTTTGGCTCTCACCTCCTCACCTCTCGTCTGAGGCAGTGGCAGCCCTCTCTTTTGCTGTGTGACAAATGGCTGCTGGGATAAATCATCTCCTGCCAGGGGCTACACACAAGCACCAGAGAAAATGAGAGCAAGAAAATGCTGAGATTTCTCATAGAAATTAGTAATTAATCATACAGTCTTTGAGGCATGGCTCCTGCCTGTATGTGAGTGCTGAGCTCTGTCAGCCTTTGGAGAATGGCAGATCACAGCTGCTGACACGAAATGCTCTTCCTGGCTGGCTTAAACTCTGTAAAGCTGCTCAGTCTGAGGGGTGCTTTGCATTCAAAGGTGCGGAGAGAAGCAGATGGGTCTGTTACAGGAGAAGGGTTGTACCAGTAGGAGCCCTACCTGAAATGCAACACCCAAAGAAAACCGGACCCTCAGCAGGGTGTCCCTAGGCACCGATGACACCGTGCAGTGGCGGAGGAAGGAAGGAAAGGCCACAGGCAGAGGAGCAGTGTGGTTGTGAGAGAAAGCCATGGTTGTTGTTGATATGTATGTAAGTTAAAAACAGGTTCGAAACTGTAAGCAAAGCAACTCTCAGGAAATGGGCTGTTATTAATACGGAAACTAAAAAGGGCTCCTGACTCCATCAGTTACAACCTCAATGACCCACAAATGTCTATATAAATGGTTTACAGTGTTAGCTGTAGGAAAAGCTGCCATGTGATACCTGAAAACCCCGCTTAAGTGTCAATATCAATGCCATTTGAGTGGTGGATATTCCCTTATCCCATCCCACCCCATTCCATTCCACCCAATTCCTCCTTTTTTTTTGTAGCAGTTCATCTTTAATTTAATCTCATGCATGAACTAAGTCACAGCAGATCATTGCAAATCATGCGCTTAGGTGAGAAGTGGGCACTTGGATGCTCAGGCATGTACAGCTTGTACTGCATCCTTGTTTAAATTCCAAGTCAGTCATGAGACAAAGAGTCACTGAAACCTGTGTCTTAAGGACAACAAAATAACAGTCCTATCTCCAAGTCCTTTCTGATATGTTACAATGGAGCAGATTTAAAATACCACTGTCAACAACCTATTAAAAGACTGATTTCACCAAGAGAACATCCTAAAACCCACTCCCTTAAGGTGCTAGTCCAGAAGTGACTAGAGCCAGCTGCTGGTCTTTGGCATTTATTTCTATCCTATTTAGCCTTAGGGTAAGTCGTTCAGGCCAGGACTGGTTAAAGCAAAGGCCAGGCTGGACCAGGATCTGATAGTTCTCTGTAGGTGGGGAGCGTGGGGAGCAAGCAAGGACATAACAACCACTGGCTGATCTCTGTAATGACTGTGAGGTCCCCACCAAGCAGGTGGTGGCACAACACAGATAACCAGTACGACTGGATTGGGAAAGCATTGTTAAGACCAACGACTATGTGAAGTTACAGTCTTGTGCAACCACTGACTCAGTGGCTCCAACAGGATGAGTTTATTTTTACAGACTGCTTAGGCAAAGACTACCCGATAAGCATGCACTGATTCCTGACTCAGCTATAAAGTAGTTAATGGCATAAGAGTGTATGACCAAATGATCAGCAGGGTCACTGGCAAAGCTCCTCTGCAGAGAAGTGCCCTAACTGAGGATCTGCCTCTGAACCTCTCTGCCTGGCTTGTTTTGTAAGATGTGTGATCTCTCTCATCCTGCTATCCACTTCACGATGGCACTCTGACCCTGCATATGTGCCTTCTTCAGCAGCCTGCCAGCCCCTCGGCACTTGTGTTCTTCACCTTGGCCCCCTTCCAGGAAGCCTGTTCTTCCCCCTTTGCTGGGAGGCCGCTCTGATGTCATCTTTCTGAGTTAAAGTGAGTTCAGCGACCATGCGCTCAGGGCAGTAAGACTGAATCAGACACCTTCTTCATCATCTTCTCTGGAATTTGAGTTTTGGCACCGACTTCCCAAAATGTCAGGTTCTTGTGAACTTGCTCTTTTGTAGATGTCCAAACCATGTGAGTAGCTCTTTTGAGCCACACTTTTCTAAGGATTTAAAACATTCCTCTTGCTTCCATACAAGTGGCATGAAAACCTTCTTCCCTTTTCCTTGCGTGCTCATTATTTTTCCTGTTGCTTCCACCCACTAACTAGTGGTTAACACTTCAAGCTCAGCTGTTTTTCTAACCCAACTTTTTCTTCTCACCTTTGTAGGTCATGCTCTCTCTGCAAGGACGTGAGTTTCTTTCTCTTTCTTTCCCATCTGTCTCCACATTGCATTTGGAGACAGCTTGGCTGAAAGAAGGGTTTAATATAAAAGAAATTGCCTTGCATTGTACTGAGAATGCACTTGGGCTTCGATAACGCAGCAGACCAACAGGGTGCAGTACCACACCGCACGCTGCTCCTCGCAGACACAGCACACGCATTGTCTCTTTATATGGGCAAAAAGTAATTTTCCAGTTCCAAAATATGAAACTCAGTTGGTTCTCCCCAGCTTAACATCTATTTGCCAAGCACGTTAGCACTCTTATCTAAATGAATTTAGGTTGCGTATAAATAAGAGAGGACAGATGGAAAAATGGCTTTTTTTGTAAAGCCACTTAAAACAAACACTTTTTACCTGTTCAGTCAAAACCCTCAATAGTAGCAATTACCCACAGTGCGTTTGCATGGCTATGGAGCCTCAACAAATAGCTGTGAGTCTTCAGATGAGATGTACACAGCTGACTGCAAAGGGGATTTAAAGTGATCTCTTATAAAAAGTTAATATAGCATAAATGGAGTATAAAGAAAAAGAATTGCTAAGCAGGACAGATAGAATGGTGTCTTAGTTATGCACGGCACTTGCAGGCAGCTTTCCCTCTAACACAGTACGCTAATTTCACTCATGGCTTGCCATTTCAATCTTCCAGCTCGCATAATAGAGCTGCCTGAAAATTAGCAGAGCTGCAAGCCCGTGTTTGTAATTTGCATTACAGGGTGCTCTGGAGCAGGGTCTCTGGCTGGTGTGAAATGGCACGGGTTCACTGAAAAGCAAAGAAAACCTGTCCTGTAAACCAAGGCACTGCTCCCTGTTCATGGTCACACTATAACCTCCTTGACACGGCTGGATTCTTTAGTTTTCAATCTGAAGGTATTTCAGTTCCCCTTGACTGAAACAAACAGCCCAGTGAGCCTGTATGTGTTATCTAGAATTTAATTCCCATGAAATATTTTTTTTTTAATTCATTGTTCAAATTCTGAAGGCTAAAACTGCCTCTAAGTCCCTTGCAGGGATATGCAGAAACCCCAGGAATTTGGGGTTTGTATTTTTAAGAGGAACACTCATTTTTTCTGAGGCAAGCAGAGAGCCCTGCGGCAGTGAGGGCAGCAAGGCTTGCACACACTGCTGCCTCCCGGACCAGAGATCCCTGCCACGGCGGCCCTTGCGGGTGCTGGTCCCTGAAGGCAGCATGGTGCTGCCGCACGCCTGGGGGTGATGGTCCTGTGGGTTCCCCTGGTACTCTGCAGGGAGGGGGCTGGAGAAATTCTAATAAAGCACCGCTTTTTGCCAGGCAGATGTGACGTACGAGGAGCTGTAGATAACTATGTACCTGGGGCTTCTCTCACAGCTGTGAGATGGTGCTTTCCAGCAAAGGTTTCTATGTTTGGAGGAGAAGGAGATCTTCCTCCACTGTTTTGCCAGCAGCTAGTGCATCTGGATTGTGCACAGACACTGAAGTTCAGCCTTCCCTTTGTACAGCCCATTTCTGTCTCTGCTCACACCCGCAGAGGGAAATGGGGAGCCAGCAGTGGGGTACAGCCATGCAGCTACCACCACAGCCAACGCAAGCTGCAGGAAACAAGTCTTGAACAAATGGAATTTGGTCCTAAGTGTGTGGCTTTAGGGCTGGTTTTGGCAGAAGCTGAAATGCATCTCCTTTGTGTGAAGTCAGTCCTAGTTAAATGGCTGGTCTGAGATGAGTCTCTATTGCTATTTTTAAACAGTCACAAGGAACCCAACCTTCCTCAGATATTTCCTTCATTTTTAGGTTATGCTAAGAAGATACCCTTAAAAACCTCCTAAGAGAGAAGGAGAATGGTGATTCCTACTAACACTCTCAGGTATTTGCAAATAACATTATCTCCCTAAAGTGTTTTTTTTTTCTGTTTCCTTCCTGACTTCTGTGTGACAACATTGGTAACAACAAGCAGAAGACAAAGGACAAGGAAGTGAGAGTTCAATTCTTCTGATATGAGATCATCCCAAAGGAGAAACATCCTTTATTGTTGTAATCTGGCTTCCTTTTCTCTAACATATCTTCAGCTGCCCATTTGTCCAGTCGCTGTGCACTGCCTGAAAGAGAAAGAAGCCCTATAGAAGAGTTACTGTTGTCTCCCTCCGTATCTTCTGGGGTCACAGATCCTTCCTACCATTTTTCCCTACCGTGCAACATACACTACAGTCAGCAAAACCTGCTGTAGGACTAAAAAAGTGAAACAAAAGCATTTTAGAAAAAAAAACTGTTAGGCACTTCTGTGTTGGCAGTATTAGGAAGTTTGTTTATCAAATTGATTGTGGATAGTGCAGGTGCAAGTAGCAGCGATGGTGAGAAACACTAGGGAGGGAGCATCAGCCAAACAGATACCAAAGGGGAGAAGGAGTCGGGAGGCCAAAATCTACATGAAAAATTACCTGTGGGGTGTTCTGATGCCTGAAAAAGCTAAAACAAACAAAATCCAAGCCTGTTGCTCCCATCTCTCTCCCCTGCTGAGCAAACCCCCAGGATTCGGCAGAGAAACCCACCCAAAGACGTGGGCAAGACTATGGTGGTTCTGGGAAGAAGTGCCACAGAGAGCTCTGTTGGCACCAAGGACATTTTGATGCTGAGGAAGTATTTAATTGAGGAAGATTGTCAGAACAAAAAAGTAGGATTAAAAGGCTCTGAAAGCTTAAAAGCCTTTGTACTGTTTCTAAAAAGTGTTGTGCCTTTTATCTTCAGAGCTGTCAAACCAACCCTTCAGAAGATGTAGTCGTGGAGTAGAAGTAGATTAAAATGCTACTTAAAATCCATTCTGGGTTCTGTTAATTTGTTCTCAATTTCTGTCTTATTCACGTGCGTCCAGGTTATGTTTTCATGCTTTTGTTCCCCAACACTGAGTGTAAAGTTACCCTTACAAAAAAAGGAGTCTGGTGGTAGTTTTTTTCATTGTGAAGAGTTACAACATTTGGAAATGAGCAGAATAATATGAAACTTACGTTAAAGCTGTGGAAGTTCATGTTGCCTTTTCCTTTCCTATAATGCTGAAGTGTTTGTGCCTACGCTGGTGCTGAGCTCCCTTTTTTGCCAGCCGGGAGGGGAAGACCAGCAGCCAGGAGCTGGCTCCAAGGTTTGCTGTACCCGTGGGAGAGTGCTTCCTCTGTCCCCTCGGCTTTCAACCCAGCACACACAAGTGTACTCTCCAGAAAGGTGATCTATGTCTTGCAGCTTACTCATTTCTTGCTAACAATGTGGCGAATTTCAAGATGAGATGCAGATGCTGGCAAATGTCAGTTTTAAGGTGCAGTTACATTTTGTTTGTTACCTGTGTTTCTTTTCAGTGCCTTACAACCAGATACCATCTTTTTTAAAGTAGGATACAGCCAAGCATGGGCTCAGAGAGCAGCAAAGGAAACCTGCCCTTGGTGTCCTTCAGGAGCGGGAGTTTTCTCTCCCTACACATATAGGAGGAGACGAAAAGGGGATGAGGTGGCTTTGGTCCCTCCATCCCTTGCTCTGTAAGCTCCTCAGCTGCATGATGTGACTCTTCCCTCTCCAAACAGGGTGATGTACCCTTGCCCTGCTCCATCCACAAAGTGTCTGGATGCTCCCTGGTCCTCCCCTGGACCAGGCAGCAGCGAGCTGGGCTGCCTGCAGCTGCACTGGGGCTCAGTCTAATCAGACAGGGAAGTTTGGAGATCACAATAGACAACACAGGACATAAAGGCGAGACATGAAGAGAAACAGGTGAACTGACAGATCCCTTCCAGCACTTCCAGACAGCAGCGAGTCGAGTCACGCTGTGCTCACAGAGGGGACTGCAGAGGAGAGCAGCAAAGTGCTATATGCCAGCGCTTGCGGTTCCTGCCCCGCCGGGTTGGCAGGCGGGCTGTTCCGAGGAGCTTGAACCTGCCACTGGTGGGACACGTGGGACCTCTGGGCAGGGTGTATGCAGGAGAAGACACTGCCATGGTGAGACCATTGAGAGGCCGGGAAGATGCCTGTGGCCTGAAAAGGATGGGCTATGCTTCATGTTATTTGGCTTTCTGTTACTGCAGGGAAAGGGTTCCAGGTTTTGCCTGCATCTCTGGCACACCCAAGGGCAGCTCTGGCTTGCGCTGTATCCCCAGGAAGCCCTGGCAGGCACTCCCCGGCACGGCGGGCTGCCCTGCAGCGTCTGATTGCTGATGACAAACCACTCTGATCTCCCTCCCTGTTTCCAGGATTTTGCTCGAAAACTGTAAAAACGCAAAGGGGACTTTCAGGCCAGTAACAGCACAGTGACTGCAGGAGCAATACAAATGATTAGGGCAGGCTGAAAACCAGTGAGGTACCAAGCTGAAATAGTCCTCTTTCTTTTCTTCTTCCTTTTTTTTT
>VZTV01133416.1:0-13016 GCA_013400875.1 Anhinga rufa
TCTTTTCTCCTCTCCTCTCTCCCTCAGCCCACCCTGTGCTATCTTTTGATAAGCTATTCTCTCCACGGATGACTCAGATGACCTCTGCCTCCCATCCTCCCGATTCACTGCCATGGTAACAATTACTCAAGCTTGTCCCCAGTCATAAACCCCATCAAAGCTTTGTTATCTACATAGAAACCCTCCCGTGAGACATGAATTCCCCCAGTGTTCCTTCCAGATCACCTGTAACAGAGCCTTTCTCATTCAGATCCTCTTTATCTTTTGGAAATGTGTCACTTCACACCAGCACCGCTTTGAATCTCGCTGCCTACACGGTGCTGTGGGCTGGCTGCTGCTGGAGGGATGCATTCACATAAAACTGGAATTAGCTGGGTGGCGTCAGCCTAGATGGATGGAGATTTGGCCCTTCTCTTGCATTATGGAGTCCACCACTGTTCAAAGCCATTGTATGGGGAAAGACATGCCTGAAGCGTTGGGAAGCTGTGTGGAGGGTACAGGGTCAGGGTGAGGAGGGAAGCTGGAGGTCAGGACGGAGGGGTGGTGACAGAGCTGTGCCCAGGGCTGGGCTGGCACCGGGATCTGCATCTGCTGCGAGATCGAGACGGGCAGAGGGAGTAAGGTTACATATGAATAACCCTGATGCCTGGGGATGGTACATACCCTGCATTTCCATGAGAATTAGAAAATCACTGATATATTCGGACATATGAGAGAGAACTAAAATTAAAACTTGCTTTCAGGAGGGGATGTGAGTGCCTGCCTTGTGTACACACCAACAGCAGCAGGTATGTGCTGAACAGACAGCGTGTGGAGCCGACGAGGCTGGATTTCAGAAGCTCTTTCCTTCTTGTTTGACCTGGCAGGTCATGAAGAATGAAGAGCTCAGCCTAGAGCTGCTCAACCTGGCCAGTGCCAGGAGCACCCTTCCCTGCACAGAGAGCAACCACTACCACTCCCTCGCCGTGGCCAATGAGTCCTCTGCCGAGCTGGAAAGAGCGCGAGCAATGGTGCGCCATCTCTCAGCTCGGAAGATGAAGGTAAGGACCTCCTTGCCCTGTCGTCAGCTCCTTGGAGAACAGGGATCTAACAGGCACCTTCTTCCATCTCTTACTAAAACCAGCCAGAAGATGTAGATGCCTCTGAACATGAGCGGCAAAAGCTGGAGAGAAACGTGAGTGTGGGGGGGCCTGCTGCTGGATCCTTGGGGAAGCAGAGGGGGAATTTATTCCAACTGGCTGGCACCTCCTGGTGCTAAGTTGAATTTTGTAGATGAGCTGATGCCTTTATTTATTTATTTATTTATTTTAAGCTCTGCAGTTGAAAAATGAGACCAGAATAACTCCAGCTCTTGTAGAGGCAAAAGCTGAGGCAGGGCAGCTGTGGTTCCCTTCATCAGTGCCCCTGGGTAAACTGAGGCGGGAGATTAGAAGTCAACAAGTGCAGAGGACACTTGCTTGTTTTCTCCTTGCTGTTACTTAAGAAAGATGGGGGTGATAAAGCACCCAAAACTGAGAGAATCGAGACACTCCCTGCCTCCTTCCATCTGCAGCCCGCGCGATACCAGCTCAGGCTCCACCACCAGCTCCTGCTGGGAATGTGACTCTCGGAGCGAGACTCTCCCTTGGGGGAACAACACGTGTGCACCTCCATGTGCCCTGTCTCCAGAACACACACCACTTCTGGTGTGCTACAGGGCACTGCTCATTCCCAGTTAAACCTGTTCTTTCCCCAGTATGTAACTGGTCAGCTGGACTTGTGATCAGCTGGAGGGTCTCCTCACTTCTTCCCTGTTCACAAATCCCTCTGCTTAGCCCAGCTCTCTGTCTCATCTTCCTCTTCGTTTATCCCTCAGTTGCTTGGAAACCAGGATCACATAAAAGTGGAGCTTGAAAAACTGAAGAAAACCTATGATTTGCAGCAGCGGAAGTTGGAAGACAGAGTGTGAGTGTTTGAGGGCAAGTCCTTCTGTTTGGCTGGGCATTTGTAGAGCTCGTTGCAGCTGAACAGGAGAGGCGCAGGAGAGGAGGCTCGTTGGGCATAGGAGAGGAGGCAGCCTGCCTTTGGTGGGGTACAGGGTGGGAAATGATGATTCACCCTTGGAACAAGTGAGGCCTGGAAGCAAAACCTGATGTTTTCAAGGCTCTTAAGAGGGTCAGATGTCTTCTTAGAAGTTGGTGGTGTATAGGTACCCAACTGGCCTATGGACCTCTGAAAATCCACCTTCTGTGACATGCACAGCAAATGTGTGACAGTCCAGAGATGAATCCAGCCCTAGCCCTTACACCCACAGCAGTTCTTCCATCGACAGGCTGGGATGGGATTGCTGTCCCGGCAAAGGCTGCCACAGCAAGGATGCTGGAGAACTAGACCCTCTGACTGGGGAGGACATTCACTTTTGATTGCGAGAGCTCTGTGGCTGCTGGTTGGCACACATCTGGTGGGTGCTGGCAGCTGCTGCTGAGAGATTTGTCATCCCGTAGTGATTTCCTTCTCAAAGCTGGCGGTATTGGACCTACAGAGAAGTTTGGGGAGGCTAAAATAAACACACCTTCTCCCTGTGTGCCTAGGATCGCAATGGGGAAGGAGCTGCAGGAGGCGAAGGCAGCGACTGGGGACACCCAGCACAAGCTGGCGGAGCAGTCAGCGGTAAGGGCAGGCTCCCTTCCCACCCCTGGCACCCAGGACTGCCTCTGCTCCTCTGCTGGGTGCCATGCGCTTCTCCAGGAGCCAGCAGTGGGTGGATGTCTTGTACTGAGGTACTCCGACACATCTCCCTCCCCAGGGAGTTTGTCATACCAAGGTGCTCCTCCCTGCGCAGTTTCCTTCTCCAGGGGTGCAATGCATGTGGTGGAAGGTGCTGCTTGCTACAGGTGGTGGGAAGAATTTTATTCACTGATATTTAGAAAGGGTTGGTGAAATCACTGGTGGTGGGGGTGGGGATTGGAAATGACAGAAGGTAGCAGGGGAATAGAGACTATAAACATTTCCAGTGGGGTCCTGTGAAAACCCAGGACATTCCCAGCTCCAGTGAAGCTGAATATCCAGAAATGAAGTCCCCCCTTCTTAGTGCCCTTTGCTTGGCTGGAGGACGAGGGCAGCAGCGAGCATGTTTGCTCTGCCTAGGTTCTGCTCACCTCCCAGATCCAGCTCCAAGAGGTGGAGGCGGAGAACTCTCGGCTGCAGCTCCGGCTGAAGGAGCTGAACGAAGAATATCGCTCCCGGCTCGCACAGTACATCAAGGACGTGGCGGTGGGTACCCCCAGCCCCGGGGGCTCTCCTGGCCTGGGGACATCTCTCCATGTTGGCTGCCTCCTTTTTGCAGGCTGCTGCTGTTTCCCCTCCTTGCTGGGCTGCCGAGCAGAGCAGGCAGTGGGGCTTGGGGAGCCATGCTTGCAGCTAGAAGGGGGCTCTGTGCCCTCGGCTTGGCCTGGGGGAGGAGATGCCAGCCCCCCTCCTCACCCCAATTTCCTCTATGGCCACACTAAAGGGTCTGCAAGTTTCTGCTGGGATGGACTTTCTCAGTCAGATTACTTGGATTGAAAGATACCCTTATTTACAATGGCTCCCTTCCAGCTGGCTTCTAATCTCCATTGCCCTGACAACTTCCCTCAGCAGGCCAGGCGATGCCACTTCTGGCTTTGTCACAGCCTCCATGGTGACTCTGCTGCTGTCCCCATGGTCAGTTACAGGGCCGTGTCACACCAGAGCCTGGGACCCGCTCTGGGAACAAGCACCTTTGACATGGAACAGGGCCCCCAGAGCATGATGAAGACTTGGCACAAGGCAGGAGTTTCAGGCAGGTTCAGGCATGGATACCTGATTATATTGAGCAGTGGGACTGGGAAAAAATCTCTTTCTTCCCCCCTTGGTAGCGGTAAGCAGGCTTTGGCAAGAGCTTCTGTGCTGAGAGAGGCTGGTACCGAAGAACACAGTGTGGTGATGGATCAGGAGACTAAGCAAAGCAGTTTTTGCTATTAAGAATAGTTTAATTTCTAACAGGGCGATGTTGAAGCATCTCCTAGCTAGCAGAGAGAGCAGGCCACGGTGGAAGGAATATGGGACTGGAAATGGGAACTCGCAGTGCCAACTCCTGTTTCCCTGGGTGGGTCACGGATACAGTACAGATGCCTTCTCTGTCTTCAAGGGCCATGATGAAAGCTAATTAGTCTTTCCTGCTCTTAGAAAATGGAAGATATGCCCTAATTCCTGTGCTGTTAGCACAAATATTCCTGGACCTTCTCTATGGGAAATGGGTTCCATGCCTTAGGGACCAACGTGGTCACCTCGATTTCTTTCTCTGTACATTTAAAGGACTACATGGACAGCAAATCCAGCAATGTAACAGGGCCTAGCAAAGCCCCAGCTGACCTTGCTCACATGAAACGCTTTGTGGACAGCATGCTGAAGGATATCAGGGCTTCCTACAAGTCTCGAGAAGAGCAGCTAGCCGGAGCGGCACGTGGCTACAAGAAACGCATGAAGAACTTGGTCAAGAAACATGAGAACCTGCTGATTGCTTACAGGTAGGGCTAAGCCAGGGTCTGGGCTACCTCTGTCTCTTCAGCTTATTGCTAAGGACCAACTGGAAGTGCCCCGTAGCACCCAGCCCCCTTGCTGAGAGGGAGGCAAACGGGGCTCCCAGGTGGAGCAAAGGATCAGGAGTACATGGGTATCCCCTCACTCTCGACAAGCCAGGAGCAAGGTGTATCCAGATATACGTCAGGGTGCTCTGGACACCCTGGGGCTGCTTGACACGTATGTTTCTCCTGTGCAAAATTTAGGGTAAGATTGATTCCACGTTGGATGGTGTGGAAATGCAGAGGTACCACAAATAACTCCTGCCTCTCAGCCCGTCCCTGCAGTGTTCTCAGCTCTGCTCCACAGCTCTCTCAGCAGCTTGGGCTGTGGGAAGCAGCAGAAATTCTTGTGGCATAAAAGCTACAAATAGCTCTAGGACAAGCTCCCCTCAGAAACACTCCCAGGAATATTGTACATACTGCTGGGTTCTCCCAGTTATCCTTTGCAGGTGGACTGGCTCTCGGTGGCCAGAAGCCAGCAGATCCCAAGCGAACAGTACCTCTGTCAGCAGCAGAAATACTCAGTGTTGTTACCTAACCAAAGCTACCAGGGACTAACCCCTCTGGCATGTTACAGGCTCCAGCGAGAGCAGATCCGATCCTTGGGCAGCAGCACTATGGATTGTGGCCCTGCCGAGCTCCACTTTTCCATCACAGACCCAGAGCTGCTGACAAACACAACCCGGGAGCTAAACCGGCTGCGGGAGGATAAAGCAAAACTGGAGATGCAGCTACATGAATTGCAGAAGGTGGTGGCTGGGCTTTCTGTGGGGGTGAAACTGGGGGCTGGTGGGGAGAGTCTCACCAGCGATAGGTTCAGCCCCTTCCTCAGGCATTCCCTGAGGGTTTGTTGTATCTCTGTGGCACAGGCAGGGGTGCTTGCTCTCTTTCTCATTTTGGGAAGAGACGGGATGCCCAGGCAGTCCCCTCATTGCTTCAACCCTGCTGTGTAGGGGTGAGTTATACTTAGATCCAGGAGGCTGAGCAGCCCCATCGATTGGGGTCGCTGAGCTCTGGGAGGGCTGAGGAGTAGCAGATGTTATGGGAGAGCTGCCAGGCCAGCAGACTCACTGCTAAAAGAAGAGGCAAGTAAGGGAGGATAGCATGGGCCTTTCTGTTCTTGAATGCCTTTGCCTCAGCATGAATAGCTAACTGAGCAGGAGATCACAGTCAGAAACACACCAGTCAGCTCCACATCCTCCCACTGGTTCTGCCTGGGCAGAACCTGTCTCTTGATTTGCGTGGGATACATTTATTTAAAAATTGAGAGGATGGGAGACCTAAACCTTAAGATTGTCCTGCACATCACTTCCTTGCCAGGGCACCGGTGGCTGTTGGAGTGCTAAGATATGTTGTGCCACTTCAAAGCGGCAGGGGCTGTGCTGAGATTGCGATGGTGTAATGCTTACAGGAATACTGTTCTTCCTTTGCCTTCAGAAAACACTGAAAGAAACCTCTGGCCTTCCGCTGTCTCCTGAGCAGTAAGTGCTGCTTGTTTCTCGGGATATTTGTAATTCTGAATTCTCCTTGCTGTGTGGATTGAGGAGTCTTTTCTGCTTCACTTGGAGACGGTAATAAATAGGGAGAAAGCAAGCTGATAGGGACTCATCCAAGAAGAAAAGCCAGCTGTCGTCTCAGTGCAGCATTTCCTGCGGTGAAATGAGTTGGTCATTTAGGCCTTGATCCAAGAAAGCTCTTAAGCACATGTTTGATTTAATCATGTTTTTAGTCTCACTGATCTCTTTAGAAGCTGAAGTTAAGCATGTGCCTGAGAGCTTTGGTGGATCGCAACCCGAGAAAGGCAAATGAAACCCCACTTTGGGATGGTCTTGTTTCTCCTCCCTCCCAGTGCAGAAGCTGGGCTGGAACCCTTGGGTGACCCTGTACCGATACCTCCCCAGCTTCCTGACGTGCCCTTTATTTGCTCGTTTTTGATGGGTCTCTTCCCCCTGCTCCGTTAGCCTGTTGAACCTCTACCAACTGTAGCTGTGGAGAGGTGGAACAAAGTGTAGGAGAAATGTGAGCTGGGATTTTTGAGCCTTTTAAAATGCAGTAGCCTAGAAAACATGTCAGGTATTTTGGTGACTGGATGCCAGCATGGAGGAGTCCGTCAGTGCTTGAACCACCAGGCTCCAGAGGAGTCTCTTGGAGAAGAGCTTGAGCCTTAACCAGCTTCTGCCATGCTGAAAAATAGTAGTAGTCCTTGAAGAGATGCATTAATTTTGGCAGACTTGCCACAGGAACAAGACAGAGAAGTACCAGAACCTGATTTTAGTGCTGCATCTTGTTAAGGAGTTTATAGCTGCCAAGAGACTCCACACACACCAGACCCTTGTTTTCTCTGTGCTGGTGGGTCTTACCCACGCCGTTACCTTGTTCTTCTAGCCAGAGCCACGAAGCCTGGTGTAACCGCAGCACTTCAGCTGTAACTCCTGCTGCGTCTCATCTTTATCAGCTGTGCAGCTTCACTGTTTATTGTTCCCTTTGCTTCTGCTCCCATGAAATCTCAGCCGTGATTTCCCGTGTGCCTGGGCCGGGAGGCTGCAGCCACCAGAGGGAACTCTGGCAGCCGCAGCGGAGCTGCTCTTGAGCACAATGCATTCCTCCCTTCATACAACCCAAATTCCCCGAGCATCAGAGGTGACCTGCATTTTGCTTATTCAGGCTGAGACAGAATAGGAAGAACTTTCCCACGGCTGGGCTCCACAGACATCTCACCTATCGCGCTCAGTGACCAGAACGGGCGGGTTTGTGCTCGAAACATGAAAAGCGCCAGCGTTTGGCATTGATCGCTCTCTATTTCCATCAAATTCAGTCCTGCAGTGTCAGGTTAAGGACTCTTTCTGCACGGAATCCTCTGATGGATGAGTGTTGATGTGAACTTGGAACAAACCCAGCCGTCGCAGTGGGGAATCCCAGGTTGGCAAAAGGGCTGTGACTCTCGTGCGTGGGCACAGGGACGGCGCCGCATGCTCTGAAGTTTGGGGCATTGCGAGAGAAAAGGTTCAGAGTGCTGGGGTTTATGGTTGGATGAGCACGGGTTGTGTCCAGCCCCTGAACAGAGCTATGTGACCTGCGGATGGGCTGGATTTGAATGTCTGGGTGTGATCAAAGTCTGCTTTTCTCTCCTAGGCAGCTGGATGAGGAGGGGTGGGCAGAGGTCAGGAAGGAGCTCCGGGACTTCGCACACACCACCCAGGTAAAGGTCCACAACAGCCCATCTGAAAAAAGCTTAACCCTTACCCACGTGTCAAAGATGTGCTGCCCCAGCCGGGTGCTGCCCTAGGGCCAATATGCCACTCTGGGCTGGAGCGGGGAAGCTTTCCACAGAGCCTTGCTGTGGCTTTGGCCTCAGCCAAAGTGACGCTAGCAGGTCCCCGGCCAGTGATGTATCAAGGCTGTACTGTCCATGCTACTAAAAGGAGAGCAGCCCTTACAGCTGCTCATTGCTGGACTGCATTGCTCCCTCCCATGTTTCAGCACAAGCATTTAGGCATCTGTATAACAAAGTGGGTCTGTATTCAACCTGGTTCACGTCTAGCCTGAATCTGAATCAACTTCCCGGCCTGGTTCCCCCTGAGTGCAAGGATATTTGCGCTGCCCTCGGGAATGGGGTGGCCCAGAGCAGGGAGGAAAGCTCTCTCCACCCACAACACTGCCCTACAGCACCCATGAAACCGTGGTGATGCTCACTGGGAGCAGGCTTGGCTGAGGTGGGTTTTGCTGTCCGTCAGCAATGGCAGCAGTGGGAAGAAGGGTTGGTGCTGGGATCCCTGCCATGCTGACTGCCACACGTGGGGAAAAGGGCTTTGGAAACCAAGCACAGGTTCAGTTTTCTGTGGTAGACAAGGCTATAGATGTACTACCCGCCCGCTTCCGTGTCGTGCCTTCCTCTGTCCACAGCAACCTAAGGAGTGCTCCACCGTTCTCTGGTCACATCAGGCTAAACACCTAAATTTTGTGATTCTTTGCGGCCAAAAGATGCCGTGGCCGGGAGGCTGGTGCACTGCACTGGGAGCAGGTTCTGCTCCTGGCTCTGCTGTGCATCTCAGGCGTGAGCTCAGTCAAGCTCCTCAGATCTTCCTGGTGACACAGGGACTGTGCAGTTAACTTGGGTAAGCTGGTGATCCCATGCCAGAGACACCATGCAAAAAACAAAGGGTTTTTTATCTAAAAGGGAAGGTCGCCTCCCTTTGCAGCAAGCTACCAGTGGAAAGGTGTGAAAGCTGTGTCCCAGTGCCAAATTGAGCAACTGCTCTGCCAGTTGCCTGTGAATCCTCTGGGGGAGTTAATGATGGCTTGGCAGGCAGGGCTTACTGCCCGTCCTGGGGCGACGCTGGCCCCCATGCCTGCGCTCTGGTCAGGGAAGGCTGCCTGGGCTGCCCGGGCGATGCCCTGGGGCAGTAGTGCCCGCAGAAAGCTGACTATCGTCACCAGGCTCCTTTCCCCGAGCGCAGTAGTTTTCGGTTGCTTCCGTAGCCTAACGCCAAGTGGTGCTGGAGGTGGGCGATGGGGAAGCGGTCAGTCTCACCTGGCAGAGCGGGACTGAGCAACTTCAATCACATCTCACATTGCTCCCTGTTTTCTCTGTGTTTCTTTGCCCTTCCAGGAGGGTTTGGAGCAGGAGAGGAGCCAGCTGCTGACTCGGGCAATCGTGGCAGAAGAGCAGGTGTCGGAGCTGCAGGAATACATAGATAAGCATCTTGCAAGGTGAGATGGTAGGATCCCCCTTCACGTGTTCTCTGCTTTGTGCTCCAAGTTTATCTCCTAGGCTAATTGCCAGTGACATTGCCATGCCCACCCGCTGTCGGCGCCTGACCTCGCCGCTGCCTTCCCACAGTGCTGCCGGCACGGCTGATGTCCTGCAGCACGTCCAGCTGTGCAGGCAGCTGCCACCATCCCTTGTTCCGCAGGGTGGGGGGGCAGCGTCTGGCCTGCCCTGCTGCACGTCTCCTTCCCTGCACGCTCACCCATCCTTTGGAGGGAGCTAAGAGAGGGGTTGCCTAAAATCCACAGCCTTCCAGCAGCCCATGATCTACGGTCCTCTCTCTCTGGCTCTTCACGCCTCAAAGCAGGGGGAACAGCTGCTTGGGCAAGGAAGGGTGAGAAAAGCAGGGCACATCTGTCGGAGCAATGGTCCAACTGCGCCTGCTGTAACTCCCCAGCCAGCTCAGCTGTGAACTCGGGTCAGACTCGTGGGCTTGTCGCTGGTACCGTTACCTGGCAGAGCCAACAAGCACCTCTTCCTCGGGAAAAGGCTGAGATTTTATGTCAGCCAGAGCTCAGCTCCAGGCATGGTTCAGTGCCTGGGCTGGCCGGTCTGAATTAACTGACACTGTGCGTCCTTAGCATGCAGCAAACACAGGGCAAAGTGTACATTTAAATTTATTGCTCCTGTGTGTGAGCGGGCTTGCGACGATGCAGGCGACAATGGTGCTGCTTCCCCGTTGCAGGTACAAGCAGGAGATCCTCCGGCTGAGGAAGCTCGCTGGCAGCGAGGTGCCGCGCGTGCTCAGCGCTGGGGCGGCCGATACTCACTCGCTGCCCGGAGCCAGAAGGACCATCAGTCACCAACCGTAGCTCTTCCCCACAGCTCTGAGAAGTGGCACGATCATAGGAAAGAGCAGGATTTAAAAGGAAGGAGCTTTCTGTTGTGTGAGCTGGCCAGGGCAAGTATCCTTTCCAGGCTGAGAGCTGGGAGGCACAGCAAGGGAAACCACGTGGGTGTTCTCAGTCTCAAATTAACAGTACTAAAATGGGACGAGACAACTGCGTCTCATCTATCCTCTGACCCCTCAGCTGTAGGAATTCTGCTGTTCCCTGAGCACATCACGTCTCGGGACATGGGGTCAGGTTCCCAGGCAGCTTTTTACTGTGGGGCTGCAGGGACAGGTTCCCGTTCCTGCCTCCTAAGACGCTGCCATAATGTTTCTCCTGGGTCAGACCTAGACCGGAGTCCAAGGACTAACTCTGCTCCTGCCTTTGTTCCTTCTCAGCTTCGAAGAGAGAAGGCCAGGGCTGGTTCAAGCTAGACTTTGGTCTAAGAGGTTAGACAAAGGGGATGAGCTGTTCTTTTATGGTGGTAAAACCTCTTCTTCCCCTGTGTTTGAGTGGAAAAGGGAATGCTATATAAGGTGAGCAGGGCCAAACCAGTCCTTCAGTGGGAGGTGAGCTGGACAAACTCCCTCCTGAGCTGCCCGCCTTCAGAGAGCTGGCAGAGCAAAGCCTGAGGCTGGGAGCAGCAGCTGCTCCGGCTCCAGGAGCACCCTGTGGCTCAAAGGCAAAGCAAAAGTCTCAAGGGAAGAACCATCCAAATGTTTAATCTGAAATATTAACTAGAAATAAAGTGGCAAACATACAGAAAGGGGCACTGGAGATTTAGCCCTTAAATCCTGCGATAGTTCCAGGACTTCTAGATCTGTTTTTCCCCTCCCTTGCTTCCCCCAAACTGCCCACTCTTCGGAAGACAAGAAGGGACCAACCACCACCCTGCACGTCCCTGGGAAAAAGCCTGGCTAAGCATCCCTCTCACTGCTGTCCTGAGCTCTGACCCCTATGGCTGCTGACCCCTAATGCCAGGCTTAACGAGGCTGCCGTTAGACTGGGCTTCTCTCTGCGCCGCTCGTCGCACCTCCTTCATGTCATAGGCCCAGACTTGCTCCAGCCCCTGCCCAAGGGTGCTGGTGGGGGTCCAGGAGGGGAAGGGGAAGCGTCCAGCCACCACCCGGGCTTCGTCGGGGAGTTCTGCAAGGAGCTTGGCGGCTAGGGGAGGTTTCTGGGGAGAGAGAGAGAGACAGCCAGGGCCAGGCGGCCTTAGGAAGCAGTCTCATAGTGGCAGTGCCACTAGGGACCACAGGGCAGCTCCCTAGCACGGCTGGCGGCTCCCAAGCATGCAGCATCAACCAAAGGCCCTTCCAAAGCGCAGGGCTGGTATTAGCCCTGCATATGGGACCAAATCTGAGTGGTGCTGAGCACCGAACCGCTCGCTCACGGCGATGCCCACTGCTGCTGCGGGTCTCGGCACTCCACAAGACTCCCTGTTTGGCCTTACTGAGACCAATGGTGGAGCACGGACTGTAACAGGCGCTCGTGGTGACCGGGAAGAGCGCCGGGTAACCAGCATCGCGGGGGAGCGGGGACGACGCTCCCGGAGCGGCACTCCCTCGTGTGGAAGAGGGTCCCAGACAGGGTCACATCCATCAGCTGCAACGGGCACAGGCTGCATTGCTGGAAAACACGCTCCCGTTTGGCTTTTTATTCCAGCACGAGCAACTCTGGGATTTCCTTTACCTGGGTTCTTATCGTTTTTGCATCATCTCTCTTTTCTAAGAAAACCCTTCCTCGAGCTTGCTCAGAAAAAGTCGGGGTGCCAGAGACCGACTTACCACGCTGGGGGCCAGGAACACGATCACATTGTAGCAATCGGAAAGATTCACCTTAAAAGAGAAGGAAAAGGGGAATGAAAGAAGCAACAGGCTGGGGAGGGGGGGGGCGGGCGGCAGCAGCAGGAACCGTTCGAGCGGCCAAATGCTTTGTGGGCGATCTTCTGAACCTCGGAGGAAGCAAAGACGCCCCACAACGTGCGGGACGGGGATGCGTCGGTGCGACGGGGAGCTGGGTGTGAAAGCAGCACCTCTTGCAAAACGCCTGCCTCCAGCATCGTCCCAGAACCACGCTCCCTGCTGGGTTTCCTCCGGTCAGGCTGCAAGTACCTGATGCCAGCTTTAGCAGCACATCTGTGAAGGCCACCACATGTCGGCAGCACCCAAGAGCTCTTCTCAAAGCCGCCCTGAGAAGGAGCAGCCGGCCACAGGCTGCCCAGGCCGGCATTGCCCTGCAGTCCTTTCCAGGGGATGGATTTTCCACCTCCTGGGAGCAGCGTGGGTTGGGGAAGGAGCAAGCGACCATCAGCAAAGGCTGGCTGGAGGCGCAGACCAAGCCCTGGCCCTGCCCTAGCTCCGGCCAGTGCTGAGCACAGCCAGGCCCTCGGGACGCCGTTACCTTCCACAGATCTTTCTTCAGGAAGGAAACCTTCCCGTGGCACCCAGCCTTCCAGGCCCGGTAGTGGGAGAGACACAGCAGCCAGGGGTTGAGCTCATAGCCAACGGCTGGGCTGAGACCTTGCTTATAAGCCTGTACCACCTGGAGAGGGAGAGAGTTGCAGCTAAAATGAACCTCGGTGTGGAGTTTGGGGGACAATGTGGGGGACAGGGGCTGCTGCCCAGCTCCACTCGCTCCCTCCTGTTGGCTCACGGCCGGGGTGACCTCGGTCCTCGGCACCTTCCAGCTGCAAAGGCTTCTCTCGGTCTTTCCTCCTAGAGTGGTCAGTCCCACCCTGCTCACTGCACGTGATTTCTTCTAGGCTCACCTAGGGCTGCCTGGGACCCACCTAGGGCTGCCTGGGACCACCAAAGGCTGCCTGGGACCCACCTAGGG